>APFE031349262.1:109859-125292 GCA_000404065.3 Pinus taeda
CCCCCCCCCCCCCCCAACATAGGCTTGTTAACTAGGTACTTTAATGCAGAATGGTCTGTATACATCTTAAAGTGTCCGCCTAGCAGGTAATGTCTAAATTTCTGGAGCATGTACACCATATCCAACCCTTCGTGCTCTATCATCGAGTAATTATTTTCAGCCTTAGACAACTTCCTGCTTGCAAATTCTATAGGGTGATCCAATTCTCCTTCACCATCCTGTGTCAATATTGCACCCATCGTGATACATGATGCATCGACAAGCACATGAAATTCTTTCTTCCAATTTGGGAAGACTAGGATTGGCACATTGACCATCTTCTCCTTTAATACATCCAGACTCCGTTGACATTCTTCATCCCAATAGAATGTAGCATCCTTGTTCAAGATATTTTCCATCAGTGTGGTAATCTGAGCATAAATCTTGATGAAATTTCAATAGTATCCTGTATGACCCAGCGTTGCGCACAGCTATTTAACACTCCTTGGCACCTCCAGATTATTGATAACCATGATCTTAGCAGGGTCCATCATTAAGCCTTGTCTGCAAACTACATGACCCAGCAAGATTCCGAAGGGGACACAAAATAAGAACTTTAAGTTTAATGTGATCTGATACCTTTGATATGTATCCAGCATCAAGCGCAAACTGGCTACATGGCATTTTACCAGTCCAAACACTATCCAATCATCAAAATATAACTCCAAAAACTTGTGAATGAACTCTTTGAATGAAACAATCACTACGCGCGAGAAGATCGCTGACGCATTCTTAAGTCCAAAAGGCATTATCATATACTGAAAGCATCCCCACTCAGTCATGAAGGTAGTCTTACTCTTGGCTTCTAGTGCAATATTTATCTGATGGTATCCAGAGAACCCATGAGTGAATGAATCGGCCTCCTTCCCGCCAACATTATCCAGTACTTCATCTGTAAATAGAGTTGGAAAAGGATCATGAACACAAGCATCATTCAACTTCCTGAGATCTACGGAAATTCTTATTTCATCCTTCTACTTCTTTTCTAGAACTACCATTGGAATCACCTAATCAGATTCCTCCACTAGTTCAATAATACCTACTGCAAGCATCATGTCCAACTCTAAGATGACCTTTTCATTGTACCTGGGATTGAGGCAATATGGTTGTCGCTTAACAGGCTTCACATCTAGTTTCAAAGTTAGTTTCATCACTCATAAATCACCTAAGGTTCCTTTTAAGTTTGAAACTTCATGGGAAACTAATCTTGATATTCACGAAGCAACTCAGCGACCTTATCCACCATGGAATCATCCCAGTAGTGCCCTCTCTTCATAAAATTTGACTCTGCCTTTGTGCCAATGTTCACTTGTCTGGTTTTCAGTGGCACAGTGATATCTGGATTTTGTATTTGTGGTCCCTCAACTTCGTGGTGGACTTCTATCTCTAGGATGTTAATGTTACTTGGATCCTCCTCTTCTTCTTCAGTAGTCACATTGTATCACTCCAGCGCATGGCATAGCTGGGTGGTCTAATCTGGTTGAATCAAATCCAAGGGATCCTACGGTATTTTGATGATCACTATCTTGACCTCCTACAATGCTTCATCAATGCATTTGAATCCATCCTCAAAGCTGAATGTCAGAAAAAATTCCCGTCTCAAAATGTCCCACTCGTTAGTGCCATGGGGAAGCTCTATTTCCAAGTACCAATTCATTGGTATTACATCCAAAGTGTGGCAGAACAAGTGCACCCACTCCAGTTGCGGCTCTACTCCATAAGCGTTAGTCCATTTTGCTAAGTGATCACATGGGTCACTTCTCCCATCATATTTCTCTACCAATCACACTTTTGGGCAACCAAACTGCAACCTCATCATTCTTCGGTATTCACGCCATCCATCAAAACTATCTTTATGCGTACCCCCACCATATTGTGGGTGTGTAGCACACAATTCCAAATCTAGTGCTTGGAGGAGATGCTTCTCAGGAACTTCCCTTTCAAATGCATCCAAAAATTTATCTACATCAGTTAAACCGTCATAATAAGGAAAACTCCTTATCTCCAACAATATACAGTGCAACAATTCAATCATCATGTTACAATGCAGCGTAGATACTTCATGCAACTTATTATGCTAGTGTTCCAACTCCTCATCTGAATCTGATGTACAGGAGCTTTCGCGGTCCCATGTAATGCATCCATCTACTATCAAATTCACCCAATCTTGGTTTCACGCTATTATTTTTTAGATCTGGTCCAAATCACCATCACTTTAATAATCGTAGACCAGTTTAGTATAACACGCTCCATCTGCAAGGTCCAAAGGTACTATTACAGGGAGTGATTTCCTCTCAAATGACATTGTCTTCTTCTTCAAATTGATTACCCCATTCATGTCGATAGCCCAATCTATCCCAAGGAGGGTAGGGTAGGTATTTTTATCATTAACAATCTCTATCACTTAGAAATTAGCCAATGTGCTCACGCCTTCAATATCTATTGTCACTCCCTGCAATCTTCCCATGGGGATAATCTTCTGTTGAATTTCCATCCTCAATTGAATCTAAGACCACTACAGTGCAGGTCTCCGCATTCTTTCCCATGTTTTTTCAGGGAATACGTTTGCATCCGAACCCAGATCCATAATAACTTGATCTATTTCATACTCCACTATTTGTGCAGTGAGCCTCATCTCATGCCCTATTCTTGCCTTATGCTTACCAATTTTTCTTACTACGTGAGGTCCTTTAGGAGAATTTTCTTTACTAGCACATTTATTTATCAACTTCTGTAATCCTTTCATGTCCTTGCTTTCACGCAGAAACTTCACATAGGTCTCCAAAAAGGTAGTAAGCATGGAGGGGTCCATTTCTTCAGACAACTGATCCTGACTTCCTGAGGTAGAAGACTCAAAGAATCTTCTCTTCACTTCCACGAACGTTTCTTTCGCGCATTGCAAATCGAATCCAACCTCTTTTTCTAGAGACTTGCAGACCCACTCACATTCTTTACGTTTTTTTCCTTTATCTTTACCAGTTGTCATTCCACTTCACACCATGATATTCACATTAGGATCTCCTTCGTGGGGTTCAACCCTCATCATCTGCAGGTTCTGGGTAGGCTATTGAGGCTGCACCCTTTTCTCCTACATTTTAGCTATCAATACAAGGCAATCTTCTATCACATGGTCAAATTGAGTATAGTATCGACACAACAGGCGTGTCAGGCTCTTACACTCATGTGTGTAGTGTAATGGCACTCCATAATTATAACCAATGACTTGTCCCCAACCTCTCGTAGGTCCTCCTCTACCCCAGCCTTGTCCGCACCCCTAATATCCTCCTCATGCTCCCCTAACGCCTTGATCTGGAGGCACATTCGATATGCAGGTGTTCTCTCCATCATTAACTTATAGCTATAACAGTTGCACTCATCGTCACCCATCAATTTACAAAAGTTTCAGAAGAGTTGTTGCGGTGTCTGCACAAATTTCTACAGCAAGTGGAAATTGTCTGTTACATGTTTCCCAACTAGCGGACAAATAGCGCACCATAGCACGGGCCCTATATTTGGCCTCGCTTGAGCTTCCATCCTTAGAGGCATTGGCCCTCCTCCTACAACATAATTCATGAAGACAGGGCAATGATATTTATCATCCCCCTGACTTTTACACTCTAGGCCTCAAACTTCTTCTCGCGTCTCTGGCTGAGCTGCTCTATCCTTCTTCAGACTTTGAAACTCTAGGCAAATAATCTGCAACTCCACGTGAATCTATTGTACTCCCAAAGAAGCATCTTGAATCGATGTTTCATGCAGTCTCATCGCAATTTCCAGGGCTTCCTCTTGGGTCCCAATATTTTCCTGTGATAAAGAAACCCTTAAGTGAGGAAAGAGGGAAGCTACAAACCATTCATGATGTTGCCCATCCATAATATTCATGTTAGCTTTGTGGATCTGGACTTTCAATCCTTCATCCAGCTCCCAGGGTGCTTCGCCAAGCCTCATCATGATTCCCTTGAATCCAATGATTGTTTGCAATTTAGACTTGGGCCTACTAAATTCCTTATTCAACACAGTCTGAATGTCTACCAACGAAGCTGTTGGGTTATCGGTGCAGTATTTAATGTACCACCTTAGTGCGTGATCCTGTAAAGAAGTAACCAACATTGCTTTATTCATCTAATCATCTGTAATATTCTGGGCTATCCACGCGGCCTTCGCAACGAACCAAAACTAGTCTAGGTCATCATTTCCCAAGCCCTTGAAAATAGGAAACTTCATTGTATTTGACATATTGAATGGTGGCAGAGGTGTTGGCAGTGTGGGTGAAGTTGTATGCTGTAGAGTTGAAGATGGAGGTAGTGTACGTAGATGGGGTATTTGTGGGAACCCTTGCCTTATTATCTAGACATCGCTCTACAGTGAAGCCTGCACTGCTCCTTTGTCATCACTCAGAGGAGGCTCAATCAATGGGCTATATTCAGGAAATGTTCTTCCTCTATCCCTGAAGAGCTTTCCACTTCGCATAGCTCCAAACATCATGGTAATGGAATAACCCTCTTTTCATACAAGAGAATCTTAATCCAAGTATTCAATGATCTCAAATAAATACCTTGCAGTCCCTTGAAGAAGTGTCATTCTGCTTCATTGTAGTTGACCGAGGTATCAACAGTGAATTCTGTCACAAATCTCTCAATGACACAATCAAGCCAGTGATTGACAGCACACATGATCTTATCTTTAGAAGCATCCAATCTCCACACTAACTCCAGGGTTGACAATATTGGACCATCAAGCCTCCACCTTCCTTGGTCGTCTGCCAATTTAGCGATCCACTTGTATATTCGACCAGGAAGGAACAAAAGAAAATGTTATGTATCTCTGTTTACAAATATCTATCCAACCACTATTCTTTCATGGATCTTTCTATCCAAGCACTCAATTTCCTTATTATTTGGATTCTAGTGATGTGACATCACACATCTCTTTATGCAAATCCTGGTCCTAGCAATGAAACTATTTGTTGGCTTAGTGGGTCCTGACCCAGGTTTAGAGTTAAGTTTTCCAAACAAATCCCTACACTGCTGGCCCTTTCGGCATCAACCCATGGAGTGCAGACTGAATTCTCAGTTGAAGTAGTATGGTGAGATGTTGGAACCATGTTTCCGCACCCAGAGATGAGCGTGATGTTGTTTTACACCCTAAACCTACCTTCACACAGATCGATAAGCCCTTAAGGCTTATCGATGTAACTTCCTTTAACTAACCTTTAGACCTTCACGAAGGGCTACGACTATCTTTCATGGACCCTAAATAGGTGAATCAACTACCTATGCACCTCTGTAATTACTCCTAATTCCGTATTTACCCAGATCTACTTAAGTGTTTGATAAGTTTAACATGCAACAAGATATTCTTTGCGTAAACAGTTATTATTACTTGTGTTCATATGAAAATATAAATCATGTAAGATCACACATCAATATAGTATTAATTCATAAACCCATCATTCATCATAACATAATAGCGCATTCATTCATAACAGAAGAAAATAGATGGACAAATGAATTTATGGAATAATCTCTTTATTAATACTTCAGTTCTTCTTACAGACTCAAGACTTCCCTATGCACTCAGCTGGAGGGGTCCGTGTACTCAGCTATGGACTTTGCTCTAAGCCTCTACCCACACAACTACAGTGCTTCTCTTCTACTCTAAGACTTCTTCGCTCTTTCTCTTACTGTCCCATTACATTCAACTTCATCATCAATACACTACCTTAGACTCTTTAAGACTCTCCCTTTTATATGATCCCATGGTCTGCGGATCATGGGTAGGTGTATACAAGCCGACATAACTTACATAAAAGAAGGGTAAAACACTTTATGACACTTTATTATCTACGCGCTTCGCGACCACAACCTGTGGAGACTTTACATTTTATACAACAAAACTTGGGATTTTTTCCCCAAAGCTTAGGTTTCTACCCCAAAATTGACCCTAGGGGACCTTATCCCAATAACAGTGTAACTTGAAATGTCTTTCTTGGTGCTTGTGCATTTTTCTAGGTGATAGTGGATCGAGTTGATGGTGGGCTGAAGGTCCAAATGTCATAGGGGAATCTGGTCGTCATAACTTCATCAAAATGACTAAGTGTGTGAATGAGTGAGAAGGTGCATATGTGACCTTGCAAACACATACTTACATGACTTGATGACAAGACAACTCAAACCATCCACACACATATGCTCAACATGACTGACCAATGGTGTGAGCGACAAGTGTGATGCTTGTGATTGATCATTGGTCAACCATGATGATCCTGATGTGACAGTGTATATGACTCTATGTGTGAGCACGAAGGATGTTTACATAGCGAACATAACATGTACACATGAAGCAGAGACCTTCTGTATGACTAGAACATGGTCACAAGCATGACATTAACATAAACATGAAAAATTTGTTGGCGGAATGATCAAGCAAGGTGGGAGTGAAGACTCACATGATATCATAGAGTGAACCTGAGTGTGTGCAAGCGTCAAGCAAAACTCTCAAAGGAGGCTCCCGAAATTGGATGCAAGCCAAAATTTTGGAGGGTGTTGCAGCTGCTACAACATGTTGCAACACACCGGTAGAACTCCAGCTTCTCTGTTTTCGTTCATTGTCAGCATAGGGCCTTGGAATTTCGGGGATTATTGAATCGTTGTGTGGGTTACTTCAACATCCCCACTTACCCCATGGACAGACATGGTTCACCCTTTTGCCAACTCAATTAAACACAACAAAAGTTTAGCTTGATCAGATTGTTTCAAAATTCAGGATGGGTAGTTTAGCTCATGAGTTGAAGATTTTTAGAGTATAAGTTTTCATCTTTGGTGTTCCTCAGCTGCTAGTAGGCCAGGACAATACCCTGTCAGAGTCATGCAGGAACACATGCATTGCTCCACTACCAGCGAGCCTGGTTAGTACCCTGGTGGAGTTGCATGTTTCACCTCTCTGTGCAAGAAGCATTTCTCCTCTTTTTCCTTTGTATTTTTAAGAGGAATGTGCATACACACTTATTTATTTTGGGGTGGAAGAGGGATCCCAACTTATTGAGAGTAGAAGAGGTTGTCCCTTCAGAGAAGCATGTAATACCTCTGACATAGGTTTGTTCATTTAGATTTTCCCCTTCTCCATTTCTACTAGTTAGATGAGCTCAAATACACATAGCAGAAGGCCAAGTACATACATGAGGCTTCCAGTGTGGACACAGGTTCATGGTTGGACCAAAACTTCCCTTACAGATGACTCATATTTTCCATCAAGACTTCATTGACTGAAGGTTACAACCAAGCACAAAGAATACAGACACAAGACTAGCCAAGTGCTGCAATGTCACAAGTCCCTTCATATCTCAACCACATACTCATTCAAAAGCTAGAACTCAGTATATAGAAGCACTTATTTCTGGAAACAAAAATAGCAAGGTATCAAGCAACTCAAACAAAAATAGTAAGCAAGGTGAGCAAAATGAAAACAAGGAAGGTAAGCATGGTAAACAGAATGAAAACAATAAGTAGCAGGTAGACTATGTACATGGCACAGCGCGTGGCCTAGCTTACTGGAAGTAATACTTAAGATCTTGTCTATTGACAGGAAGGTTGTCAACCCTCTCATCCAGTGATTTCAAATAGTATTTATGTGGGCCAAGATTCTCGTGGACTATGTATGGACCAATCGACAGGGACTGGAACTTAGTATGCTTGCCTTTGTATTCATGGGGTTTATCCCACTTCAAGACCAAGTCAGGGGCACTGAAGTTAGATTTCCCTACAGACTTCTTATTGAACCATCTCTTGATACAGTTATAGTGGAGTGTAAATTTTTCTTTTGGTTTCATCCTTTCTTCCTGGAGCTTATGGAGTTCATCCATCCTATGTTGAACTAGCTAACAAGCCTTACCTTGTGATTCTTAGGACAACTGAAGTGCAGGCAAGTAGGTATTGGGTGGAAGGATGGATTCTTTACCATAGACCAAGAAGTATGGTGAGGTATTCAGAGAGGGCTTGGGTGTTATGCAATCATCCCATAATGCATTATTCATGGTGGTATGCCAATTGCGATTCTTAGAGAAAATGATATTTTGTATTATGCGGATGAGATTTTTGTTTGTGGATTCTGCGAGGCCATTTCCTTATGGGTAGTAGTTAGATGAGTGCTTCAAAATAATGCCATTTTGTGATGAAAAATCATAGAGTTTCAAATATGAAAAGTATTTTTCATTATAAAAAACAAGTGATACCGAAACGTCCAAGCATGAGATGATGTTCCACTGGAGAAAGATGATGACCTCCTGGACATTCACTTATTTGAGTGGAACTACTTCAATCCACTGCATAAAGTAATTAGTTGTTGTTGGAATGTAGTGGTGTTGTTTTGACGAATGTGGGAAAATCTCCCCAATGATGTCCAAGCCCCATTGTTGGAATGGCTCAGTCACTATAATAGGGTGCAGTGGGGCTGCTGACCTTCATATTCTGTCGGCGCATCACTGACAGACCAGGCACATGTGGGCATAAGCATGTGCATCCTTGAATAATGTGGGCTAGTAGAAACCGGCTTGCAAAGCTTTTTGTGCAGTGGTGTTCTCCGCAAAGTGACCCCCAACAAGTCTATCATGTAGATCTAGTAACACCTTTTCTGATTGATGTGCCTCCAAGCACCTGAGAAAAACTATGTTGTTGTGCTTCTTGTAAAGCACTCCATGCACCAAATGATATTGTAAATATTTGAGGCACAATGCCCTCTTTTGTCTGATGGAAAAGTGAGAGGGTATGGTCCCATGATCAAGGTACTAGAGCACATCTCCATACTAAGAGATTTCATCTTCAGTGGGTGTTGCTTGCCTTATGTCATGCATCTCAACTTCTTGCTCCTAGCCAGTGAGCTCTTCTTCACTCTCTAATGCATGTATTGCTTCAGTTGCAAGTACTAAGAGCCCCTGTCCTTTGATTCTGTGAACTAGCTTGATTTCAATATCATACTCTTGCAATCCCGTCATCTAGTTTGCACGTCATTCACCAATTTCTTGTTGTACAAGTAGTGTGTGGGCTACTGGGTGTGAGACATAGACTATGTAGTGGTTCTTCAGCAAGTAGTTCCTAAAGTGTTTCATTGCCTTGTAAACTACATATGCTTGTTTGTAAATGGTGGGTTACTTAAATTCTAGTCCCTACATGCTTGTGCTCATGAACAAGATGGGACATTCATCATTCATATTGTCCTTCTGAGTGAGTACTGCAGCGAGCGAATTATCGGAGGCAAAGGTGTATAGTGGGAAATCCTTCTTGAATTCTGGGTTGTAGAGTGTAGGTGCTTCTGCAATATCCTGCTTGATACAAGTGAATGTATACTTTTCCCTCTTACTACAGTTGTAGACTGCATCTTTCTTGATCATGTCCTACATGGGCTTAACTATTTGCGCATAATCTAAGATGAACTTCCAAAGGAAGTTTATCTTGCCCAAGAAGGACTACATGGCTTTCTTTTTGGTTGGGTGATGGATATGTGTAATAGTTTGGACTCGGTCCAAATCCACCTTGATCCTTCTTTTGGAAACAATATGTCTGATAAGGTTCCCCTCAGACACTGCAAATACGCTCTTTTTGGGATTCAAGGAAATCCCGTATTTTCGGCATCGCTCAAAAAATTTCTTCAGATGGCATATGTGGTCCTCACATCTTCTTGAGAACACAGTCACATCATTAAGGTATACCACTATGCCCTCTCTATTGATTCCGTGAAAAATGATGTCCATGGTGTGCTGAAAGGTTGCACCTACATTTACAAGGCCAAATAGAATTCATTTGTAAGCAAACATACCCCACTTGGTACTGAAGGTAGTCTTAAGTATTTCAAGTTCTGCTACAAGAATCTGATTGTATCCTAAAACACCATTGAGTAGGGAAAACATTTGTGCCTGAGATGTTGTTTGTAGAATGTGGTCCATAGACGACACGGGATAGTTGTCTTTGTCCAAAATGCAGTTCACGTTCTGAAAATCAACACACAAGTGGACTTCCTCAGACTTCTTGCGTACAGGGACAAGATTTGAAACCCACGTGGAATGACAAACTTTGTATATGATCCATGCATCCAAAAACTTGGTAAGTTTTTTCTGTATGAGGGGTTCAAGTGATAGATGTACTTTTCTCAGCTTTTGCTAATACGGCTTGATCCCTTCTTTGATTGGAATGATGTGTTATACTATTTTTGTGTCATAATTTTTCAAATCATTGTATGTCCATGTGAACACATCTCGCTACTATTTGAATAGGTAGACAAAAGCTTTTCACTCTTGTTGTGTGCAACATGTGCCGAGATTGATGAAATTTAGATCTTGTTCTATTCTCAAGTAGATCAGTGCATGCATCATGTTGGAACTAGGGGTTTTGTTTTTCCTCAACCCCTAAAATTTTCTTGCAAGTCATAAAGCTTATCCAATGATGCCACACCCTTTGTGATCAGATGGTCTTTCCTGTTACTAGCTTCTACTTGTAGAGATCGCTCATGCTCGTCATCATCAATCACTGCATCTTTGAAGATGTCAACATTGGCCTTGAAATCGAGTATATGTTGATCATCATTAAACACACATAAGTTAGTGATTTTATTTAGGATAGATGGTTTGTAAAATACTTCAATAGTAAAATCTATACCTAATCGGTGACATTCTAGAAGTTGTGTTTGATAGAGCATTGGCAGCTCCATTACACATACGTGGTACATAAATGATGTTAAATGCTTGACGTTAGAGATCAGTCACCATACCTATTTCTGGTAACTTTTGATATGCGGTGAAAAATCGTGAATGGTGTTACGTACCTTCTATACCACTATCTCTTAATCACCCACCACTTTGAGCACAACCACGTCAAGGTTGATGGCTTTCTGCAAGCCCAACACATGTGCTTCATACTCAGCAACATTGTTCATGCACTCGAACTCCAAGTGACTTGAAGCCAAATGCTTCCTATTGTATGGGTCGATCAAGACACTCCTGGCTCCTTAGCCATCCTATGTCTTTGATCCGTCAAAGTACGAGGTCCACAACTTGTCTGTACACGGACCATTTGACGCACTTGTACTACTGCTACTATGGTTGCTACTTCTACTGCTACTATTGGTAAAATGTACTGTACAAGTTTCATTACCATCAAGTTGGATGATTTGTGTGGATGTCCTGCTCCATTGTGCATTGATCTCTTTAACAATGGAGAGTGGCATGATGTTGGTTGCCATGCCAGAATCAACCAAGAAGTTGTGAAAATTGTAGTTAAAATATTCAAATGAGAGTAGGAATGGAGGGAAACTTGAGTTTGCTTCTTCCATACAGAGTGTGTTTAGCACAATCGAAAGTGATTTGAGAGGTTTGCTAGCTCCCTTGCTACTAGAGGTTGTCATGTCCATTGTTGTCTATCCCAATGAACACAATAGGATGTCTCGCTAACTTTGGATCTTAGATAACTCAAACAAATTGATGTTTTCATGAGTTTTCTTTATGTCATCTACAATCTTGTAGCCCAGAATTGGTAGAATCACTGAGGTGTCTGGGGTAAGACTGATGTTTGTGTTGTTCAACGGAGTGTTCCGCAGTTTGCTGCTCATGGATGTACTCTTGTCCACCACTATCTTCCTGGACTTGTTCTGTGTTTTCTGCTTTGAGGGGGCTAGTTGATTAGCCTTCCTCAACAACAGTCTCATATTTTCTTGTGCTTCCCCAAGTGTAAGGGGAGCCCCTTTACTCCTAATATTGTAACAATCATTTTTCTTTGGGGGCTATTTCTCGGTGTTCGCCTTCAATGCTACTTGCGAGCAGTGATACATGTTCACCACATGCCCAGAACTTGATGCTTCATCAGGTGCAACATCTTCGTCATTATCCATGTCTCCTAGTTGCTCCTGCACATTTTTTTCCGTGTCAAATGTATGATTGCACACAGATATTATGAATCACTTCCATTTTGAATAAGAGTTCTCTTGGCGATGTTCCTCGTGGAATGAAAAAAATTCAGAATTTGCGCACTTATATAGGTGGAACACAAAGATCTACGCAGTTTTTGTAGTGAACTGGTTACTGCCTAATTACATGCTTCCTTGTCTCTATCTGGGTGGATGGTTTCTTGCAAATGTGTCAGTTTTCCATTATTTAAGCTCAGACACTTCTATTGTCAAGTTCTTGATGAGGTGAGTGAGGGTTTCAATATCATTTGCTTCCTTGTCTCTACCTTCACTCACCATTGCTTGCGACTTTCTTTTCACATGTTTGGAGTTGTTTTCTAGTTCATCATCCTTGATGACTCTAATTGCATGCAAGTCTTTCTAAACAACAATAGCCTCTTTGCAGTTTTCCAACAGAGTTGGTTTCACAGCTCGCTTGACGAACTGCATAATGTTGGTTGGCATTTCAGATGTGTAGTAATCAATAATGATGGAGTCATGAGGTTTGATGTCCACTACAAATTTGTTCAATATATGTGTAAACCTATGATCAAAATCTTTTACCTTTTCTTTCCCCTCCATCTGCAGGCTTCCTAGTTCTTTGAGTAACATGGCAGGGGTCTTGTCATCATCAAACGTTTCAAGAAACATGTGTTTGAACACACCCCAGTTCTGTATAGAGTTGGCTAGAAGTTTGTGATACCATGTAGCTGCGCGATCATCCAAGGTACATGGAAACAATCTACATGCTATGTCATCATACTATACCTCAAGGGTCTGAAACTACAGGTAGAAATTGTCCAAATGCTCTTCTGCCTTCACTGTGATGTCAAGGTTGAACTTGATGTTCATTCTCTCTGCTCATTTTTGCATCTTGTGCAAAGCACCTGGGAGAGCCAATGGTCCCTAAGTCATCCATTCTAGATTTTGGTCAGCCATCTCTTGTTCTTCTTTGTCCTCCTCCTCTCCTTTAGAATCTGATGGTTCTAACTCTGATTCTGTTCGTTCGTCTCCTCGAGTGCCTTCCCCTCCACCTCATGCACCAAAGTCTAAGCCCAAGATCATGAAGGTGTATCATTCCCCTTGTTGAAAGACTGAAGGTTCCTCTCTGTCTTCAATAGCTTCTGCCAGACCTTCAAGTGTGGCAAGAACTGCTTCTTCCACTCATGACACAACAACCCCTGTGGGAGTGGCTTTTGGCTTCCTTGATTCGTATGGAAGTTGTTGTATGCTTGGGATTAGTCTGAATTCATTCTAGAACTAGCGAGTGATGGGATGGATGGAGAAAAGGTGATGATATGGAATTTTGTGTTCAGTCCTCGGAGGTGAGAAGTAACCAACTTCAGAGTTACGCATAGGTGAGAGGGAGTGCAAGTTACTACCTTAACCAGATGGTTGATGAGTGAGTGTGAGAGGATGTTTAGCCATATACAACTAGCAGCCCTCCTTCTAGTGCCAGAAATTTTGACAGTGATGGACCCTCCAACATTTAGGGGATCACCCCGGTATGAAGTCCCAACTAGACCTCATACCGTTTGGTGTGGGAGTCCCATCCAATATGATGGTGTGGTTTCCATTATCTTAAATATTTGCCTCAGCTCTTGCTTGTTAGCACATGAGAGTGGTATGCTTTGTCTTTGAGTAGTGAGGTTTGCATGCTTGGTGATTTCTAGTGTTACTTGTGTTAATGGTTCTTTCATTGTAGAGGGAGAGGGTGGGAGTGAGTTCCAAGTTGGATGGGAGGAATCCCCAACTCTATTAGGAACACACAACACAATAGGACATGCACAACTTCCGAAGATCAATCCACATGGATGCGGCAGTCATAAAACATAAGGAAAGATAACATGTACAACACACAATGGATGAGTCCACGTGAGTGCGACAGTCATTATAGCAAGTTTACATGAAAGATCTATCTGATGTGTAGGGAGGTAAGCAACATGGGAAAGACATCATTAACAACCCATTCAACACATTCTCATTAATATATATGTATTACAACAATTAAATGAATTCAAGTACTAAACATAGGTTGAAGAAACATGCATTATAAGTGTTTAAGATTAGTCTTGCAATGGTTACAACACATGTGTGAAAACGTGTTGGCCTGTTAGCAGGCTTTTAAATTAAGCGAAAGTTCCAAGACACATCATTACACCATACATCACTAACCCCATGGGTGAGGCATTGGAGCCACTACTTACTCCTCAAAGAAATGATTACAGACTCTCAAGGCTATGTGGGATGAGCTGAGGTGAAAAAAGTCCTTTGCATGTACAAATGAGGGGGTATTTATAACCAAGGGTGAAAATGACCCTTGTGGCTGTTGGACTTTCCTCATGACTGTTTGACTTCCATGACCTTTCAAATTTACATGACTCTTCATATGACAAGTGGGTCTCTTAGACTTTCACGTTACATTACATTGATTGACAATATGGCCCACAGTAGAGATGTGGACGACATGACTCATGACAAGACTTGACATGGCAGTGCTGGTACATTCATGTTGCTACTCATGTGCATGTTGAGTTGTAGTGCTTTTGGGTGATGGATGTCCTCATGGTGTATCACACCTTCACCTCCGCATGGAAAAGTGCGTGGAGTCTTCGATGGTCGTTGGTTTCACTTGATGTTGAATTCACATGTTTCTCCTTGCTTGCATGTTGGCATGCTTGATAGGTTCACCATTCGTGAAAAGTACATGTTCGTTCGTCCGTCCATTCATGAACACATCTTGCATGTTCACTCGTCCGTTCATCTATAGGAAAACACGTTCTTACATGTCGTCCGTTCACGAGCACATATCTTTGCATGCATTGTTTGTTCATCTATCAGTGAACATGTCCTTCTACATGTACTCCCTTTGTTCATCCCATCTGTCATTGTGCCATGTTTATTTGTGTATGTGTATCTGCAATCACTCAACATGAGACGACATCAAATCAATAAACCTCTTAGGGATACCAGCCTAGTCTGGACCTTGGTTGGCAGCTCCTTATCCGTTTGGTATAGTGGGTCCGACTGGGGATATGGGACCAGTTTCCCAATTCAGTGTGTGTGTGTGAGAAAGATGGGTGTTTCTGTTCTAAATGGAATACTTCTATCTAATCTAATGCTATGCTATTGTATTCTAATAAATAGAAAAACATCAAAATTTATGATAACCCGGGGTGTGATCTTTCTTCTATACGATCTAAAAAGATTTCAAATAATAACTGGTAATAAAGATCATTCAGCTATCATAAGAAAGGAATTCGATAAAGATGAACTACTTCGTATAAGAAGTTAGACGAAACAGTTGCGAAAAACTTATCGCATAAATGAGCTATTCATACACTAAACATAAACAAATAGTTATCACCGTAGACATCCATGTTGTAATATATAAATAACTGAAAACTGAATATCACTTTAACGCATAAGCAGAAATGGTTAAGAGATAAAAGTACCATTTATAACT
>APFE031349262.1:138455-159433 GCA_000404065.3 Pinus taeda
AAGTTTCTGCTACTTGTTTTTTATGTCGACCATTTCATTAGACATGGTCTTAAGAACTTTTTGCAATCCCTCCAAATCAAATGGATCTTTTGCTTGTTTCTTCTTGGACTCTTCTTTGAAGGTGACCTTCTTAGACTTCCGTTCTTCTATCACGGATTTCTTCTCTAAGGCGATTATGCGTTTCTCTACTGCTATGGCTTCTTTCATGTTTTCGGCAAGGGTTGTTTTATTAGCTTTGTCCACGAAGATTGCTATGTTCGATGGTAATGCAGTGATATACCATTCACATCGCACTTCCTCACTGGGCTGGGAAGTAGTAGAAATTTTATTTAGAATTTTATTGAAATGTAGATTGAAATCTTTGATCGGTTCTCTAGATTCTGCCCTAAGGTTGGATAGATCGTTGATTAACGTTGCCGTAGACCTGTAATCACCAAACTTGGTTAGAAATTGATCTTGGAAGATGTCCCAACTGGTAATAGATCCAGAGGGTAATGAAAAATACCACGATTTGGTTGTTCCTTGTAGGGTATAAGGAAACAGTCGAACAACAACATCTTCATTAGTAACCCCGTTGAGGTTGATGGATAGCATAAATTTGTTTATGTGCTCTTCTGCTAGCATGCCTTCCTCAGGATTGAACTTGGGCAGCCATTTCTCAGGATGGGCCAGTATTTGACTCAAGGGCGCAGGCATTAAGACTGCCCCAGGATTGTTCCATGGAGACTGGGCCATTGTTGAATTGCTAACAGGGGGGATTTACAGAGAATGATCCTTGTGGTTGAGAAGATGAGGTGATTATGATCGCAGATGATTGAGGAGGAGTTGTAGGGATTCCACTAGGTGGATTGATAATGGTCTGGGGTAGTGGAGTAGATGGTTGACTTCAAGGTGGAGATGTTGAGATGGATGATGTTGATGAAAGAGTCTCACTGTCGGACCCTTTAGGTGACTTCCTTGCTCTTTTCCTTTTAGGAAGAGGTAGTTTGGTTGGCCGAACACTGAACTTTTCACTCTTTAGTCTGGTCAGGGGATGAGCAGGGTTATACTGTGAAGTCACACTGCCCTAAGATTTATCAAATCTTTGAGGGGAAATGGAAAATCACTGAAGTTTATGAATCAAAGATTTGACTTCAAGAGGTTCAATAACAAATTGTTCTGAAATGTCAGGATTTGTAGCAGCAGATGATGCTCTAGCGACTTCTAACTCTGGATTTAAGTGTTATGGAGAAGTCGGAGGAGATGGTGAGGGAAATTTACTCTCTGAAAGGTATTTTGATTTGGATTTACTTGCCATTCATAGTTCAGGCCCTCCTTCTAACGCCAAATATGTTGAAGGCCCCGAAAATCGGGTCGACAACAAGGGCGATACCCGCCCGGTCTGGACCTTGCTTGGCAGCTCCTTATCCATTTGGTATAGCCAGTCTGACTGGGGATATGGGACCAGTTTCCCAATTCAGTGTGTGTGTGTGAGAAAGATGGGTGTTTCTGTTCTAAATGGAATACTTATATCTAATCTAATGCTATGCTATTGTATTCTAATAAACAGAAAAACATCGTAATTTATGCTAACCCGGGGTGTGATCTTTCTTTTATGCGACCTAAAAAGATTTCAAATAATAACTGGTAATAAAGATCATTCAACTATCATAAGAAAGGAATTTGATAAAGATGAACTACTTCATATAAGAAATTAGACGAAACAGTTGTGAAAAACTTATCGCATAAATGAGCTATTCATACACTAAACATAAACAAAGAGTTATCACCGTACAAAAGTGCCAAATGATAACTCATACATCCATGTTGTAATATATAAATAACTGAAAACTGAATATCACTTTAACGCATAAGCAGAAATGGTTAAGAGATAAAAGTACCATTTACAACTAGTCCTACTCATGAGGTTCAAGCGACAATTGATTTATCTCTCCTTGATTTAACATCCACTAAGAGTACAGAAGTGGAACATCAGTAGCAGATATCAAATGCAAATATCAAATAAACCCTGTTCCATTCATTCACCAAAACCTCCTCTGAGGGTGCAAAAGTGCATGTTCTAAGGACAAGTTTTTGATAAATTTCTGGACCCTTCTCTAAATGCATGAGAAGGGTTTAAATAATACTAACTAAATAAATTATTTATAGAAATTGAGGATTCGGTTTAAATGACCTTCCAATTTCTAAGCAAAACTATTCTAAAATTAAATCTACTAACTATTTCTAAATCTACTCCTTAATGTCGCAAGCATTCAGTATTTTTCTGAGTAGAGTCGGCTGACTATCTTCCGCCTTTGGTTGAGTTAAGAAAACAGAATCAGCAAGAGCTGGCATTATCTTCTCAGTAAAATTGATGATATACTTGAGAATCATCCAATGAATATGTATCATTACCATGTATGCCTGGTAAAAATCGCATTTCAACTTGGTTAACCCTTGGACTGCTTCTGCTTTTCCTTCAGTCTTCTATTTCCAGTTTGCTTCTATCACTGATTTCTTGCAATTTTCGGGGCTCGAAGATGACTGAGTAACTAGGGACCTTCCTTTTCGAACAATTTTCCTGAGTGATGCGCGATTAGCGCTAATCGCGCATCGGAAACTGCCTCTGTTTCTTGATCCGGGCTTCCCTGATGCGGTTTTTGCCTCTTGCGTATTTTTCTCTCATTCGGTATAAAGCTCAAAATTTGTAAAAATAGTGGTTCCGTGAGCTCTTGACCCTGAGAATTAAACTGTTTGTTTCTGGTATCAGCGTTGTTCAGTACCCATTCAACCATGGCTGTACATGAGAAATCTGTGATAGATGCCTCAGAAGAGTTCTGCGACTCTTTTTCTTCATTGAATGGATTAAGTGTGCCTTCCGAAATGTTCATTGGAGTGTTGCCTTCCCTCCTTGTTGTTTTCTGCATAGTGCCCTGTATAACGCTTCGTCCTTCCTTCTTGCAGTTTACATTGAGGTGGAAGTAATGATAAAAGACTAATGACAGGAAAACTTTTAAATGCTGAAGATATGCAAAACATGCCACCTTACGTGAGCTATTTCTTCGAAAAGCACAACACCCTACTTCATTAACAACTGGCAATAACTCATTAATTCGCATTAAAATACATGACCAACTCTTGGCTAAAATGTTTTCTTGAATAATGAGCTAGAACCAACTGCGATGGAGGGGACCCACGATTTTGCTTTGCGATGTCGCAGATCACAGTATCGCAATATTGCAATGTCATCGTGCTGTTTTTTTATCGCAAGGTCACAGTATCGCAACATCGCAGTATTGCAACTTTGCAGTATCGCAATGTCGCAATATCACAATATTGCAGTATCGCAATATAGCAATATCGCAGATCGTTATAATCCTTGTGTAATTTGTGTGATTTTTGCGATGTGCAATATGCAATATCGCATATCGGCGATTTTTTAAACTTTTTCAATGTGAGTGTTTCTTCACTATATGCGATGCGATGAGGTTTCACGTCGCATTCTCGCCTTTTTTTATTTTAACTCATTAGAAGGTGTATCATATCATCCTTTGCATGATGCGATATCCTTTAAGGAGTAAATTTAATTTTCTTCATTATGAAACTTAGGTTTTTTAGATTTTTCAAGGTATTTTCCTAAGTCCATGATGTTGTAAGTTTCATCTAAAAAAGAAAATGTAACACTAACTAATTTTTTTGAGGGTCCCCACTTATTTAGTATTAGCAATAATACTTCATAAGGAGGGGGGTTGTTCGTGGCCACAACAGGCTACCATGATGCCTGATCATTTCGAATGCAGGTGACTGGGAGAGGAGACAAGGTTGCGAGTTGCGAACTGGGATGTAGGGTTTGGGCACTACTGGTGAAAACTGCATAGAAGTCACTAGGTGATGGATATGGGCAATATGGATTGACAGTGACTATCCATGGGGTTTGGCTTAGTTGGAGGAAAAAACTATGTAGATTTTCAGAGGAGGAGTCCAAGCTGACGGAAGGTTGGGAAGAAAAAATCTACACAATTTTCGAAAAGAGCGACCAGCGGGAGCCTGGCAGCCAAAATTGTGCAATTCCTAGAGGGAACTGTGCTATATAGTAAAATGACCTCCTCATTAGCTCAAAGGGGAAAGACATGATGAATGAAGTAATGACCAAGTTCACAAGCCTTGTTTCCAAGCTAACGCTTCCTATACACTGACAACCTACTTTATTAAGCTTCTCAGCAAGCCTAAGGGTGCGTTAGTGACCTAAGTAACTCTATTTGTTACCTCGAGGACAATGTTAGTGAACCCTAATGAGGATCTAAGGGTCAAAGGAGTGGATTGGCTAAGAAATATCCCTATATTCTCTCCTAAATCAACTCAGAAGAGCAAGGAAACATCAAAGTTTGACGTATCTGGGGGATTTCTAATCCTATGGAAGTAGGCCAATGGGAAAGAGCTCAAAAGAATGGCCACATCATTTATTTTACTTAAGGAAACTCATGGCAAAAATTGGGAACCCTAACCTCGCATGCTACATAAGGAGAGCTAGGGCTATTGTGAAAGAGGTCAGATCATTTGAAAGGATAGCTTACTTGATTGTCGAGTTGAGTCTCAGACTTAAGCATAAGAGGTTGGTAAGAAGCTCGAGAGAGAGAGGAGTTGGAGGGGTAAGGGAAGGTTGATGTAACCGATGGTTGTAACCACTCTTTCGACATTTATATAGAACTGTAGTTGTACTGTCAACTCCGTGATGTTGGTACTATTATTCATTATATGTTTATTCAATGTCTTTTAGCATGAGTAGCTTAGTTATGTGCAACTAGATTTATTTTGTACATTCATGCATTAATTATCAAGGTTTTATGTTGTGATTACGCTTGTCTTTTCTATGTGCAAGACTTGATCTGGAGCCAGCTCAGGGGACTTCCGCCTAGCTGCATTGCACTCTCCAGCAACTCTACATGAGGCTCGAGGTAATGAATCAGTCTTGCTTTGATAGTTAGTTACTGAATATGGAAATCCATGTATCTTTGTGACATCTCCAGATAATATTACAGTCTGCCAAGGGTCCCGGAAGACCCTTGAGGGTTTCTTCATCTTCCATACATTGTTCATTAATCCCTATAGCAGAGTTGGCAACCTCACTAGTAGATTTATCCTCCTTCCAGACCTTCCTGTACTTCTTCATTTCTTTTCTGATCACTCAGGACCTTGCGACACTCTTCTTTCATTCCTCAGCCCTAGATCTGATCCCCACAACCATTTTTCGAAGTGTTTTCCCCACTAACACAAGTTACCAGTGTAAAAATAGCTTTATAAAGCACTCTAGCTTCACAACTAGAGCATTAGTGCCACTAGTAACTCTCTGTGGCCTCTAACACAAAGTGTTAGTTACCCATTTTTTGATAAACAGTTTTGTTTGTGATCTCAAAGTGTTGGGAAACTTTCTTCTGGACTGATAAGAGATTTTTAGTTGTGTTTTGTTTGACTGATTTGTGTCTTGAACAATTTTTTTTATAAGAAAATAGCTTTCCTTCTTAATTCTTTTTTATAAATTAACTAATATTATATAATATATATATATATTTTTATTGTTTTCTGATTCACTAGTTAAGTTCTGCATTATTTGGTTTTAGTAGTTGTTAGTGAGCATTGAAAATTTATGTCAGTTATGCTAGTGTTGTACTGAATAGGATGCATGGAATGAATATTGATGTATGAATGACTCTCCCTTTGTAGAAGCATCTTACTCATCGAAATTGAAAATTTACAAGCATTGTTTTGCATGATTTGAGTCAGAGTCCCATTAAATCTCATACGTCAACACCCCTACCGAAGACTCTAAAGAAGTACACTTAAAATTTACCTAATAACATCAATCAGCAACTCTTTCTAGAGTAAACACACATTAGTTTAGGCTAGGATCTTGGGTTAGGCAGTGTGAGTAAACTACCCAAGATCATACACCAAAACTAGTGTCATTAAAGAGAGAAAACCTTCTACACGCATACTGCTGGGACCACTCCAGTAAAAGTAGAGCTAAATAAGAGACAACATCAAACTGTAAGTGCAGGTAGCCCACCTTTGCTTGCATCTCCTTTGGGTATTCTATGTATCGAGGATCCCTTCAGGGATATCGGAGCTGAGTCGGGGACTCAGGTATCCTGCCCATACAGTGTATTGTCTGTGACTATGTCCCCCCCAATAGTGTCTGTGATCTGAGGTATCCTTAGTGGCCATACTTTTAGGGAATAACATAAGGTGACTAGGGTGGGCTGCCCTGATACCTAACACAGAAAGACCTACTCTGTCTTCAGTCTTTGGGATGGTGCTCGTCTTCATGAGAGTACATGTCCCCTCAATTTGAGGTTCAGGTGAAGCTCTAGAGTAACCGTAACTGTACATTTGACCAACTCACTTTGTTATTCATTGTGATACTCGGTTTCATCTCCAATAATCAGTGCTTATCTGACAATTTCATTTCCCTTTGCTTGTTGATTGATTTACTTAGTGTATTTTTTATTTCTTAGATGCAAAAGTGTTAACATTGAGACTCTAATAAACATCACTATAAAATTTACTGATAAAAATTATCGGCCACTGTGGCTACATCTGACCCTCGTCGTCAATCTAGACAATTGTTAGGACTTCCCCCACTCACTCTAAAGGATCCACCTAGCTCCAGTGAATCGGATTCTCCATCTTTAAGAAAACAATCTCCAAGATCTCACACAGAATCAGTTTGGACATCCAATGATTCAAGCTTACTGAAGGATTTCTTTACTGAAGGATTTCTTCTTCCATACAATCCTTTGATCACGAATCCATTGGGCCCACTCTTGGTTCCTGTTGCATCTGTACCTCCTTTGTCTCCAGTTGGAACACTTCTACACATCCCATCTGTTATCATAAAATCAACCCCTAATAGGCTGCTAATCAAGAAGACTCTGAGCAACTATTTCAAACCAACTTTTGGTTGAGGCTTAGCCTCCTCAACCTAAGAGGGCTCTCTCACTAGATTAAAGATTTTGATCATGAATAAGATGGCTAACTCTATAAAACAAATGAATAAGTGTAAATGGTTGAAACACAATTAGAAAATATTCATTGGGCTTATGGAGTCAAAAATGATTCAGTATGACAATAATGTTAGCTTTACATGGAAGTCAGGGCATCTAGAATTCAACACATGGATAGTACATCACAAACATAAAGGACAACACAGTTTAGAAATGTATGAAGGAAGTTAGAGCACAAATAGTGAATTTTAAGTAATCATACATTCATACCACTATAAATAATGAAAAGAGGACAACATAAGACATTTTGAACATTGAATTCCTTCTGATTCCTGAAAAGTAAATCCAAATACTGTATTACTTAAAACAGAGTCTTTACATAAAAGCACAATATGAGAGTTTCTCTGAAAATTTCCAACCCTTAGTACCTTTGATTTTCTCCCATATATAGATTTCATTACATAGATTCCTTCCTCCAGCATGAGGGGAATTCAAATTCTTCCTAATTTGACACCTAATGACACTTAAAACCAACTATTTAATATAACTAACTGTTAACTAGTAGTTCTAGAGACCTAAAACAATTAGGCATGTAACTCATTATGTTGGTATTTAACATTAATTACAATAAAAACTCGTTCTCTAACAAGTGGCCTTCTTCAGTTTGGCTTTGGTGGAGGCTTTAAACTTCCTGCTGATCCTTGATGCCTCATCCTTTGACTATTCCTGGATATTAGGAAGTTGTTCCTGTTTTTCTATTTTTCGTCTCCAAAAGGATCTTCGAAGTTTATTATCCCTGTTGTTCCTCTTAATTACATGAAATGCATTGGATTAGCTTGTTTTCCATATGCTATAGACCTTTCACCCATATACGTGGTAAGACAAAAAACTCCTTTAATGCTGCCTGAAACATCATGAATAGTTCTAGCTATGAAATAATGACCATTTTCATAACATAAAGCTTGGAGTTCATGAATGTCTTTCATATCCTTGTTTTTCCCTTTCTTGATGTTTATACCCTGTAAGTAATCCTTTTCAGATGCCCATCTTCAAAAGATTTCCTTTTTCTTCAAATTTAGCCCACAAAATCATTATATGTAGCTACAATAGTTTCATAGCACACTATGAAACTGCTGTGAATTAGGCATCATCTACGGCAGTTTCATAGCACACTATGAAACTATCATGTGATTTCAAAAACACAATTTTATGCCAAAATTTAACTTCCATGAGTTTTCTTTCCTTTGAAATGGCTCTTCCATATGCCATGAAGTTGTTCAAAACTAAATAAACTGCTACCATTCTGCAAAGTAAACTTCAAAAGGTTGTCCACATCAAAATTTAGGATTTAGCCTTAATTGCTATGTAGTTTTTCTTAGCTGAGGATGTCCTTCAGGCTGGTTCAGTTGTATCTTCAGATCTTCAATTTGCCTCTTCATAATTTGGATTCCAGCTCTCAATTTTGCATTGAATTTTCTGATGTATCTTGCTTCTTTTATTGCAGGGACTATCTAGGTGAAGTATTGAGCATGACAGCTAACCACTTCGGGTATTGAAATTGCTTTATCTTCTCATAGAGCCTCCATTTTGTTAAAATAAGCTTCCTTGATTGCATGTTTCCTTGATTTTTTTTCTTAGTTTGGAAATTTCAAGATTTTCCAGCTCCAGTTTCTTCTTCAACTCTTCAAAACTACATTCCTCTTGTTGAGAGGTAATTGCCTTACCTCTATCATTTTTGTGTAGTTGTGATGACGTTTCTGATGAAAACACAGGTCCTTCATGTAATTTTTCTACCTCCCCTATCTCACTTTCTTCTGGTTGTGCCTCTTGTATCTCTTTTTAACGCCTTGTCATGGGTCTTCTTAGCTTAAAAACAAATTTAAAAGCTTGATCATCAAATTTGAGTTTCTTAGAGGTTTTGGCATTTTTTATTTTTCCTTTACTTGCTTCAATTAAGTCCACTCGGACCAAAGGAGATTCTTCAATGTTGATAGCTTGAAGCAAATCATTCAAACTTCCTTTTGAATTTGGGCTCCCCTCAGTAATCACTATCTTACCTTTTTCTTTAGCTAGCTGGATCCTGGTTACTCTTCTTTGGATCGTTTCACATGTGGATTGCTCTTGTACACGTTCTTTGATCTGAACCTTCTTTTTCCATGACTGTTGAGGTGTGCCTTGAATTACTAGTGGTCTCATAGGCTCCTTCACCTACTTCTTGGCTTTCAATTTCATGAATCTTCTTGATCTTGTTTCTTCACGATGACTAACTGCTGGTGTAGAAATCCTCGTAGCCTGAAGGCTGAGACCAGTTTCATTTTTGAAGCCAGACATAAACAAGAAAATGGACCATTCCCTATCTATTTTTTGGAGCTCATGCAAAATGACCAATTTGACTAAATCATGATGAAACAACGAGGTCTCATAGGCTTCCTTCTTCAACTGAACCTTGTCACACATTTTGCCTATGCTATGAAATAGATAGAAAGGCAAATCCAGAGATATCTTTCCAGTGAAATGAAGCAAAAGTTTGAAGTGATAGGAATACATGTTATGATACCTGCCCTCACAGGTAAAGTATCTCTGTATGCAGGTAAGAAAATTAGCATATGAATCCTTGACAAAGCTCCTGGGCACTAACTTGTTTGAGTCTGAATAAACGAACTTTGGCTTTAAGAATTCCTTGCAAGGAGTCATATCAAACTTGAAGTTTTTAAACCACCTCTCCTTTCCCCTTGGAATTTCAGTGACTACAGATATAACTTCTGGAGAGATTGGTAATTCAAGCACTCCAACCTTCGAATTCAATCCTGTGAAATTGAAAGCAAATTATTTGGTGACTTGCATGTGGCCTCCTCGAAGTTTTTCACAAAATCTCCAAAAACCAACCTATTTGAAAGCTTGTTCAACTTCACTGTTCTTCAAGAGAACATCTAAGCCTTCAGGCTCATTCCTCAGACACCTACCTGACCTATGATCCTTCTTTTCTGTAGACATCTCCATGGCATTCCTCCAAAATAAAAATTGAAAGAGCTTGCACCGTCTTAATCTCAATCACTGCCTCGCTTGAAGTGGAAAGGGAAGCTACCTCGCTTGAACTTCGAAGAATTCTGATTAAATGCCTATCAATTTGCTTCTCATGCATGAACCCAAACATAATCATAACTGAAAACAGTTGGAACCTTTCTTGAAATTTGAAACTTGAGCGTACCAAGACATCTAATGAACCTAATGATGAGAATAAGTAGTTGCATGTGATAGGCATGGTGTATGGACTGATAGTTGATGATGTAAGATTAATGGATTCTGATATATCGGACAGCTAGGTGAGATTTGACACGGATCTGAACGAATCCCTGATTTCATAGCACAACCAGTGCAAATTCTAGGTTTTGCGCTACGAAAACTCCTATACTGGGTTTTGCACTACGAAAACCTTGACACAAGTTTCACACATGGAAATTTATGTGTGATGTGGGACCAGTGATAGGCAAAAACAAAGTGTTGACCCTATTTGACAATACCAACAAGACTCTCTTCTAGATTTTAGACTCTAAAACAAACCATGGAAAGACTAGACCAAGACTAACATCAATCCTTTGGAATCAAACTAATGTTCAGAATTTAGAAGTTTTTTCTTAAGTGATAACACCTTCAATGACTAATGGGTTGTGGGATTTTTTGGACACTTTTGGTCCCCCACCACTTCCCCAATCGATAGTCAATACCACACCTTTGATGGAAAACCCTACTATCCCATTTGTCCCAGGTTCAAACCCTATGGTGACACCCTCCATGAGTGCAACCCATTCTATTTCGGGTTCCTCCCCTTTAGTGTCAAACCCTGTACCTTTGACAAGTGCTACATATAGCGCTCCTTATAATGCTCAATATAACAAAGTTAGCGTGGGTCCCTTCAACCAACAATATGGTTGGCATCCATTGTATAGTTCTAACCTGCAAATTCAAGTATCTAGGCACACTCCCAATATGTATATACCGATCGGGAGCGTAACAGTTCCCCCTCTATTTTCAGGCATGCCTGGTCAGTCACTGATTGACATGAACACTCCTTATGCTAGTCAAGGACTTATGGTTAGTTCTGTGGTGAGCGGGAATCCTCAAGGGGGTCCCAATAAATCAATTGGGGCACCCTACTCACAACCTCAAATGACTCAAGGGGGCACTGCTTATCCTGGGGGCACTTCTATCCCCCAGCCTAACAATCCCTATGGAAATCCACATTACAATACCATACCCTGAGGCACCTACTATATCATGCAACCTGTGTATAATATTGGAAACAACACGATGGGAGGACCACAAGGATCCTCAAGTCATATGTCATTACCTTGGTCCGATTTGGGGGCATTAAACACTTTTCCTTTCCTAGCAATGCTTGATATCCCTGACTTGTACTAACTTACAAATGACCCCATCTATCATAACTTACTTTGGCCGTCAGTCCCACATAAAATATTAACAGACATCCCTAAGTTCGAAGGGAAACAAGGGGAGGATCCGGGTACACACATCACCATCTATCATCTATGGTGTGTTTCTAACTCTATGGTGGATGATAGTATATGATTACGTTTTTTTCCCCACACCCTTACTAGCAACACAACCAAGTGGTACATTGAGATACCACGTGTGTTAGTCAATACCTTTGGTGCTCTAGCGATGGAATTCTTAAAGCACTTCCATCTACCCATCCACTATGAACTGGGACATAAATCCTCACTTCACTATGTCAGGATATCGCCACCCACATCTTTGATCATATACATGAATGGAGATGTAGGTGGAGGTTAGCCAAAGCTCTTCTCCTAGACTATGTCTTAGCGGATTGGTCCTGCATGTCTCTACTCCCCCAAATTACTAAGGTTGTTGCCTTAGGTGGTACAGTCACAGAAGACCAATCCATTCGTCATGCCCAGCACTTGGATCTAATATATTCGTAGTCTAGCACTCTATATGACGTAATTATCAATGCCCCTCGCAACTCCAATGCTCCCGCTACTCAGCAACCTGGAGCGCATGCCGATGGGATTATCGGTGCAACCTCTTGGGATGCTATAAAAAACTCAGTGGTCACATTTCCTAGATGTCATTGGACCCCTCTACCAAATCGATTGCTCTTCCTACCACGTGATAAACTTTATGCAGTCTACACGAAAACTAGGTGGTAAGAACAAGAAGAATAAGAAAAAGACCACTCCTTCTGAAGAGCAGTCAAAAAAGCAGCAAAACCCAAAGCAGAAGGTTGTTGCACCCCCTGACGATGGAAACGATAAACCTACTAGATTCCCTTGCAAAATCTATGTCGAAGACCACGTGACCTATCGTTGCCTGTGTCTTCAGGAGTTCATAAATTTCATTACTAAAAAGGATACTGGCAGGACCCCCACTATCCTGAATAATCCTTTCCCCACTCAGTAACAACAACACCTTATTGCAAACCCACCTCAACCCCCATAAGGTGGAAATGGTGGTTCGCAACATCCTTCAATTGGTGAAGGACCTTCTACGATTTACACTTGTGAAACAATAGACCTACAAACCAGAGCCAAATATTTTGGAGCTCATGTTGCTCATGCAGAGGAACCCTCCTCAAGTCAAAACCCACCGCCGCCTAATGATCTTCATATCGAAAGGCCAGTTGTTGACCATGTGATTCACCCCCCTAAAGGGGCACTTCGATGCATAACACACAATACATATGCGTGTGTCACCCAAAACTACAGCATTGTAGAAGACTTAGCGCAAGCACCGTCGGCTATGTCAGTGCTTGAAGTATTGTGAACATGTCCAGCACAAAGGAAAGTTATGCTTTCAACTATTGGTGGTATCGACCCTCAAGATTCCATGCTTGCAATTTTCGACATGGAAAAGTGTAAAAATCCCCTTTCTAACCAGCTTGCATTTCAAGTGAAAATCTTTTCAACGGCCACACTTTCTTCCAAAAAGGTTACCTAGCTAGCTACCCCATTACCTTGTATGGGAAAATGGTAACAATGGACATCAAAGTCGTAGATAGAAAGCTTGACTATAATCTCTTGTTGGGTCACAGTTGGACTTACACCATGATGACCATTGTGTCTACTGTCTTTCACATCATCCTATTTCCATTGGATGGAAAGGTAGTTACAGTGGACCAGCTGTCCTTTTGCACACCTGATTATTCCCCGTTACCAAGCGGATCTGTACCCTTAGTGGGTGGTTTACCTGACTCTTACATCAATATCGGTACTGGTCTACTGAAGGGCTCTTCCTTGATGGGTTATTTCCCTCTTCTTCCACCAATGGTTCCATAGACAGTCAATATTGTTTCATCCATTTCTCACGAACCAATCGAACCAACCGGCCCCTTAAGACATTGACACTTACAGAGAAAAAATGCCATTGTCACTAGCTTAATTGGTCTATGAGGCGATTCAATCTACATCCGAGTCTTCAGTCACTTTGGTCACGACCAATGCTACCACTGCCCCTCCCATAACTGCTCCTTCTTTTGATCCCCTCAATCAGGTCCTACCTACGGATGAAGCTATTAGAGAGATCATGAGTTTAGAAGAGCGACCTTAGGAGGAATCATACCATTGTGTTTCAATATTTGATTCGTACATGATACCTCTTCAAATCCTGTCACCTGATGCACCTGAAATCGTTTCCTCACCATATATGACTATCCAAACTTTGGACTCGGAAGGGAACATGGGAAATCTTTCAAAGACATTACTCATTGATATTTTAGTCAAGACAGGCATCATGGAAAATATACAGATTCGAGCCAATCGCAATCCTAAGGAAATTACGAGCTTCACTTATCCTTTTAAGGACTTTCGTTATGTTTTCCCTTGGTCTTATGAGGAAATGCATGGCATAGACCCTTCTATTTTCAAGCATGAGATCAAGAAAGATCGAGCATCGTTTTATGGTATTTTTCTTGCTCGTTAATCTGAAAAAACTTCAAGTATCCTTCTTTGGGCTCGTTAAACTACCATGAAGAAGAGCGAACATTCTTTTAATGGTATTTTTCTTGCTCGTTATTTCGAAAAAAACCTTGAGTCTCCTTCTTTGGGCTCGTTAAAATACTACAAAGAAGATATGAGCATGTTATTTTATGGGATCTTTTCCCGCTCTTGAATTGAAAAATCCCTAAGTTTTTCATTGTTGTGCTCGTTAAACCCATACAACAATGGTTCGAGCAACTCTTTTCCCTTTTTTTCTAGCTCATTAAACTGAAAAAGGTCGATTGAGCATTCTTTTTTGGGACTTTTTTCTCGCTCATAAAACTGAAAAAACCATAAGTTCCTTCTTAAGACTCATTAAACACTTATGAAGAAGCTCCGAGAATTCATTTAGGTACTTTTCTCACTCATTAAACTAAAAAATCCTGAGTTTTTGTCATCGAGCTCATTAAAAATCTACGACAACAATATGAGCACTTGCTTTTTTGGGACCATTTCTCGCTCTTAAATCAGAAAATCCCCGAGTTTTTTCCCTTCTTTGGGCTCGTTAAATCTATGAAGAAGGAATGAGCCATTGTTTTACCTCTTTTTTCCTTGCTCACTAAACCTAAAAAGATACTTTGAGTTTTCTTCATTTGACTTGTTAAAATTCGATGAAGGTATTGAGTTTGTCATCATGTGACTCATTAAAAATTCACGACGAATATTGAGTTTAGTCTGTCCCCTCGTATTGTAACAAAATGAGGTCAACATCTATTGAGAATATGTTTCTCTTTATCAAAACTCAGTATATTAACTCACGGAAAAGTAACCAATCTGGGTATACTATTAAACTTTTGTCGCACTCCTTAAAAACTATGAAAAAGGGACCACCCTGGAGTCGTTATTTATGATCTTTTCAGACCCTCCAAATATGAAAATACCACCGAGTTGTCTCGTTTGGACTCATTAAATTACACAGACAAGGTGTAGAGTCACTCTTTTTATGATCCTTTTCAGATTCTTAAAACATGAAAAGATCGATGAACTTTCCTATCTAGACTCATTAAACTAATCAGATAGGGCATAGAGTCACTCTTTTAGTGGTCCTTTTCAGACTCTTAAATAATGAAAAGATCGATGAGTTTACCCATTTTGACTCACTAAACTAATCAGATGGGGAAAGTGGACAATACAACTGTGTTCAGTATTTGAAAGCATGTTGTTAGCACCTGGATTGAACCTCAGGCTGAAGGAAGGCAATGCCAGGGGAACCACAAACCACACTTAGCCACATAGCTAGCCCTACTAGGCCAAGAGAGGGCTCTCTCCGTAAGGCTCTCAGCCAAAATGACTGGATCAAGAAACTCATATTAGGCTAGGTATAGTAGCACAAGGTTTGATTTGATTTATTTGAAGGGTTTTGCTGGATCAGGAGGAGCCAAACAGTTTAGGGTAAGGAAATTAGGTCAAAACTGTAGGGTGTTCGATGGGGCAAGGTAGGCAAAATGATCAAAACCTTAGGGTTTGATGGATGAGGTGAAAATACAGGTGACAGGCTAAGAAAAGCATGTAAACTTCATGATTTCTTCATAAATTGAATAAAACACAGACTGTGAAATGTCTACCCAAAACAGAGCATAAAAGTTATGGATTATGCCTTTCAGACTTGTATACATTCACATAAAGAGTATGAAATGATGAAATGGAGTCAAAAATACATTTTAACACATGAAAACATAAGAAAAACTGAACTGAGCATCATACCACATGGATCCCAAAGAAATAGCTATAATTTTTCATTAATCTCCTGCTGTAACTAGTACAAAATGATGTCTATCAAGGCCTAAGAAATCCCACTAAATCCAACCTCTAAAAATGACTAGGGAAATACATAATATAGGATTCAAACCTCCCATCCTAAGATCAAGGGGTTGAATCCATGATAAGAGGGAAAGATCCAAGAAACGTTGAACTGATAACAAGAGAATAGGGTGGTGAAAGTGACTCATCCATAATCCAAGCAAACTGATTCATTACACCTCATGAACTTGATTTACCAAATGTATTTACCCTAGTAAGTATTATAAACATGATAATTACATTTAACTCATCATCTACATAGATAAATTCATGATTTTCCAAGGTGAAAGTGAAAATTGGGACGAAACAAGGAAAATCTGGACAAAGTGTCAAACATGCAGTGCCAATGCTAGGCGTGCCATTCAACTTTAGCTACACTTTTGGAGGCTTTCTCGATGTCCAAATTGGGCCCACAATAGCTTGTTGGAAAGCCCTGCCTATCTGCTTTCCAAAAAAACTTGAATTTCTGAATTTAGATGTCATTTGCCAATTCAAACATCAAATCTCCCGACACTACTTAGCGTGTAGCGCCCAAGCCAAAAAGAGGGTAGAAAGGTCATTTTTGGGTGTTTTTTGACCTTTTGACCAACCAGTTCTCCTTCAAATCCTTAGAAAAATATAGGGTGTATGTACTCATCACTAGAAACCCAAAATGATGACCTTTTTCCGATTAGATGCCTCATAAAAGAGCACAACGCGTGTTCGCCTTCCATGACTATGCAAAAACTGGACTGAAAAACACAATGACTTCCTTCAAGCTAAAAAATGGTTCAACATGCCGAAAAATGTGTTTTTATGACTGATAAAAGGTTAGAGGCATGTAGGGATTCCTCAGCAAGTATGTGAAGTCTCCTCCTCTCCTCTTGCTTGGTCAATTTGTCAATTTTCTCATGATCTCTTTTGACCTTTCTCTTTGCCACTTGGTTCCTTCGTGCATAATACTTGGCCATCTTCCTTTGTATCTCAACATCTCTATTTTCTTTGTCCAATAGGCTCTCCAATTGTGTATTCACCTTCTCAAGAGAAGACTCTCTATTCTCAGCTATGTCTTTAACCAATTTCTCATTTAAAGTGAGCTGCTCCTCCAGTTCTACCTCGTTTTGCGTTTCAAGCTCTAAGGGTCTCTTTAATCCTCTTGTTCTTGGTCTTTTTCTTTGTCCCTATTCATCATCCGGCTCTCCATAATCTCCATAAGCCTCATCAAGCTGAAATTTGGCCTTCTCAGCCTCCCTCTTTGCCTTGGTGTACTTGGTTTTCATCAATTCTTGCTTGACCTATAGGCTTGTTCTCTTGCTCATAAAAGGAGATGATATATTTGGCCCTTTGTAAATTGGTCTCAAGCTCCCTAATTTTGGCATCCTTTACTTTCAAGGAAACCTGAGTGATTTTTTCTTTCTCCTCATCACTTGAGTTCACAAGGAGAAACTCCTTTTTAGTGTCATGTTTTTCATGTTGTTGTTTGACCTCTGCTTTGATGCAGGAGCATCAAGACCATCCTCATTTGTAAATATGGAATAAAAAGGGGGGTGTGATAATTTTAAATATTTTGTTATTTTTAATAAAATAGGGAGTGTTTTTAGGCATAAAAGGAATGGATGTGGATCATTAAGTGATAAGGAAGCTTTTCTATTTTATAACAGGGAAAAAGATGGAATAAAGCCTCAAGATGCTTTTTTCCATATGTATGCATTGCATGTAGAGTTTTAGAGCTTTTAGTTGAGTGATTTTAGAATTTTTTTAGATCATGCTAAGTTTTATAAATTATGAAGCCTCAAAGGCATTGAAAAATCAGAGAGAGGGAGTGAGAGTGAGGATGAAGAATGAGAGGCCATGAATAGGCCATGATTTCTGTTGTTAATATTTTATTTCTTAATTAATTATTTCAGTGATTTGTGTGCATATGTATTGTCTGGAACTTTGAGAGCTTTTAACATTTATCAGGGATAATATGCTGGATTTTCTGTGTATTGCAATGCATAGTTATATGCATAGACAGAGTTTAGAGCATCAAGACCATCTTCATTTGTAAATATGGAATAAAGAGGGGGTGTGATAATTTTAGTATTTTGTTGTTTTTAATAGGAAAATAAAGATAATGTAAATATTCTTTCTAAATAAAAGGATATGAGAGAATATTTTAGGAAAAAGAATTGGGATAAAACTTCTATGTTTTTTCAGGATAAGAGTGGAAAAAAAGCTTCAAGCTTTAAATCTTTATGTAAAGAGAAAAAGCCTGTTTTTCTAGGAGATAAAGAGAACATCTATTTGTACGTATCCATTATTATTTTATAAATAAAAGGAGGCAGCTGAGCTCTCAGCAGAGAGGGGAGGTGATGCCAGTATTATTATTTTATGAAAATCTTCCTCTTATGTAATAAACGGAAGATTATATTGTTGAGGGAGATATTTTAAATTTGTTGTAAGGTTTGAATATTCCGTAGCTTTCATATGGCGTAAGTGTTTGTAATTGATATACATAAACAGTATGGTGTAAGTGTTTATAATTGGTATACATAAACCATGTTTGTAATTGGATAAACCTGTAAGCATGGGTGTAGTTAAAATTTATATGGTTTAATGAACTGTGGAGCAACGCAGATTGGAGTAGCGTAACCCGAGCAGAGAGTTGTATAGAGGTTCAAGAATTGAATCGAAGGGCAGATCCGTTACAGTTGGGCGATAATGGCGGAGTTGGCTGTCAATGAAAGGAGTGCATGGTTCCATTAATATTTTTTTTACTGCTCGCATGGAGGCGGAATACCAGTGCTAGCCCGTGCTAATTACAAATATGGTAGCAGCGCTGGATGTCTTTCAGTTTCAATTTCATATGAAACTGTCGCGGAAATGGGAGGTTATATCAGAGACTAGCGACACAATTCTCACGCATTTCTTCAAGTTCAAATTCGATGCAACAAATGCAAATATCGTGGATGCACATGCAACTTTGTATTCAATTCTTTAAATAAAGATAGCCTCGGCCTCACATCTGACTGCCTCGCATAAGTATAGTCCAGGAATCTCACTCCTGGGAAATTAATTAAGCGGTGTCTACTGACGGAAAATTTGTTAGATCTTCTTAGAAGTTATTTGAATCTGGTTAATTTTGTTTATTCATTCGGATGCAAGTAAAACCAGATGCATGGTTGAGTTTTAAGGGCGCAACTAATTATTAAGGTGATAAGATTTGAAACAAACAAATTTCAAGTTTGGCTTAAATTGTAGATAATTAAACACAAGGGCGCTTTTGTTTTTAAAAGCCTATGAAATGGAGGTCAGGAATAGTAATTATTGAATGAGAGATTGTGAATCGAATGAACATGTAGAGGTGTGGAGTTTGCTGGACTTTAACCTTTGATTTGGTTAATAGTTGAGATGCACTCTCATATGCACAGGTTTTAAGGATCCTGGCATTTGCAGGCAGGCTGCCCTGCATCAGGTGGTATCAGAGCTTGGCTCTGTTTTCATTGAAGAGTATTTGTTTTGTTTTTAACAAATGCAAGAAAGTTTTGTTGAGGAACTGAAGAAGGTTTTAAGAACTGATATGCAGCATACAAAAGTGAACAGGAGTGGAAAGAAGACAAGATCTTAGAGGTGAGATCATTTTTCTGATTTGAAATTTATGATTTAAGTTTATGGTTGCAGAGAAGGTGGCAGTGAACCTGGCATTCAGCTGAAGGCTGGATAGGGAGGACAATTGCAGTGTCCTGAAGAAGAAGGTGAGTTGAAGAGATAGCCTAAAGAGAGCAGAGGAGTGCTCAAGAGGTTTGGCAGTGAACCAGTGCTTACCAAAAGTCCAGATCCGGAGGGAAGGATTCGTGAGGTAAGTTGCAGCAAGAGGAATTGCTGTTGCAAAGGCTAGTACAACTCATGGTGAGTGAGAAACTCATGAGGAAGCAGTTTGCCAGAGGCAGAGGGAGTTTTTCTAGAGGAGAAAGAAATTCAGAGAAATGCCACAGAGATGAGATGACTGCAGGAGTTCGAGAAAGAAAAATTGTAGAAATAAAGGAACAATAAGGCACTGGAAGAATGGCTACAAGAGCAGGAAAAGCAGAAAGGAAAATGGCTCTTTCCACTGAAGGGAAAAAGAGTGATTTGGAAACAATTGCAGAGGAGGTTGAGCCAAATTCTGATTGCCTTGTTGAAAAAGGGACTTAGATTTCTTGTGCCAAAGATGAAATTTGAAGATTCCACATGCAAATCTGATCAAAGGAAAATGCTGAAGGAAGTGGCGAAGACTAAAAATTCTTGTAGTTTTAAAACTAATAAGTTGTGTATGTTTGCAGATGCACAGGAGGTTTCCATTGATGGAACAGAGGAGAAGATTATTGATGATTTCTTGAATTATTGGGCAGATCCAGATCAGCTGGATAATGTGAACTCTTGTGTTTATATAGCTGACAATTGTGGTGTGATTACAGGTGTTGAGGAGGATGTGCCATCTTGTGAAACTGTTACAACACAAGAGGAAGTTCTTGTGGATGTTGAGGAAGTGAATCAGTCTGAAGGACAGATAAAGGAAGTAACGGTTGATACTGAAAGTTTATGTATGAATGTAGGTGATGATGATATGCTTCAGCGATGCTACAGAGAAATTGCGTTATTAGAATATTTTTTGGAGAATCCACAGTATGACAGGGAGATTGCAACAGGTGAAAAAGTTCAGTGCAGTGAACAAGAGGAAAATGACATCATGGAAGCAGATGAAATTGCAGGTGACAAGCAAAGGGATGTTGCAGAGGGACATGAAGTTTGGGAGGCAGCAACATCCATAGTGACAGCTGACACAACATTGATAGCAGTAGAAGAGGCACTGATGCCTTATGTTTTTTATTCTAACAATTGTTTTGTGAGTACAGGTTTTATTGAAGATGCTGGAGAAAGTCTATTAGACAGAGAAATTGAACTGATGAGGTAGATGATGATGAAGGAATTCTGAAAGAGACCAGCAGTAGTGAAACAAAGGAGAAGCAGCAAACGGAAGACAGTAGAAGATTGCAAGAGTGCAGCTAGTGGAGCAAAGCAGCATAAGGTGTGGAGACCTGGACAAGAACAACAGACAAAAGCAGTGGCAAATGGAAACTTGCAGCACAAGGTGTGGGATCCAGGCATACACAGATCCGAACACATGATCAGGGGATCATGATTAATTTTAAGGTTGGGTGTATGATGCAGGAGCATCAAGACC
>APFE031349262.1:160441-223874 GCA_000404065.3 Pinus taeda
GTATGATGCAGGAGCATCAAGACCATCCTCATTTGTAAATATGGAATAAAGAGGGGGTGTGATAATTTTAGTATTTTGTTGTTTTTAATAGGAAAATAAAGATAATGTAAATATTCTTTCTAAATAAAAGGATATGAGAGAATAGTTTAGGAAAAAGAATTTGGATAAAACTTCTATGTTTTTCAGGATAAGAGTGGAAAAAAAGCTTCAAGCTTTAAATCTTTATGTAAAGAGAAAAAACCTGTTTTTTCTAGGAGATAAAGAGAACATCTATTTGTACATATCCATTATTATTTTATAAATAAAAGGAGGCAGCTGAGCTCTCAGCAGAGAGGGGAGGTGATGCCAGTATTATTATTTTATGAAAGTCTTCCTCTTATGTAATAAACGGAAGATTATATTGTTGAGGGAGATATTTTAAATTCGCTGTAAGGTTTGAATATTCCATAGCTTTCATATGGCATAAGTGTTTGTAATTGATATACATAAACCGTATGGCGTAAGTGTTTATAATTGGTATACATAAACCGTGTTTGTAATTAGATAAACTTGTAAGCTTGGGCGTAGTTAAAATTTATATGGTATAATGAACTGTGGAGCAACGCAGATTGGAGTAGCGTAACCCGAGCAGAGAGTTGTATAGAGGTTCAAGAATTGAATCGAAGGGTAGATCTGTTACAGTTGGGCGACAATGGCAGAGTTGGCTGTCAATGAAAGGAGCGCATGGTTACATTAATATTTTTTTTACTGCTCGCATGGAGGCGGAATACCAGTGCTAGCCCATGCTAATTACAAATCTGGTAGCAGCGCTGGATGTCTTTCAGTTTCAATTTCATATGAAACTGCCGCGGAAATGGGAGGTTATATCAGATATTAGTGACACAATTCTCACGTGTTTCTTCAAGTTCAAATTCGATGCAAAAGATGCAGATATCGTGGATGCACATGCAACTTTGTATTCAATTCTTTAAATAAAGATCGCCTCGGCCTCACATCTAACTGCCTCGCATAAGTATAGTCCAGGAATCTCACTCCTGCAAAATTAATTAAGTGGTGTCTACTGACGGCAAATTTGTCGGATCTTCTTAGAAGTTATCTGAATCTAGTTAATTTTGTTTATTCATTCGGATGCAAGTAAAATTGGATGCATGGTTGAGTTTTAAGGGCGCAACTAATTATTGAGGTGATAAGATTTGAAACAAACAAATTTCAAGTTTGGCTTAAATTGTAGAGGTATTAAACACAAGGGCGCTTTTGTTTTTAAAAGCCTATGAAATGGAGGTCAGGAATAGTAATTATTGAATGAGAGATTGTGAATCGAATGAACATGCAAAGGTGTGGAGTTTGCCGGACTTTAACCTTTGATTTGGTTAATAGTTGAGATGCACTCTCATATGCACAGGTTTTAAGGATCCTGGTATTTTTTGTAGGCAGGCTGCCCTGCATCAGGCTTCCTCCACCATTTTCTCTTTTCCTTTAACCTGTAATGTTGATGACGAAGGCAAGGCCTCTCCCACTTTCTGTGGGGTAAACACATGCCTCTTTCCCCTTCTTTTGAACTAGTGTGACTCTCTTCTACCATGCTTTTAAGGTGGAAACTTGAGGGCCTGATATGTGGGTCAAGGTGAGTGAAATAGTGAGGCATATTGAATGAAGTACAAGAAAGGATGATTTGAGGGTGACAAAGTCTACGAAGTGCTGTAATTATGATCAAATAGGTGATTTTGGAAACATACAAGAAAGGCCTTGCCAAGGTTTTAAAATTTAGGGTGCCAAATTGCTTAAATAATGGATAAAAAGAGATACTAGGCCACTTACTTGTTGTATGCAGGTAATAGAAGCCTTTGTAGCTTGAGCAGATGAAGAAAAGTGGTGTTTTGGTTCTCTTAGGGTTTCCTAGGCTTTACTGGCCTAACTCGTAGCACTAAGTGCCAACGCGCAGCATCCTTGACAAATGCACCCTTCATCACACTGGCATGCAACACCATTGAAATTTTATTTGGCTCAATTGGGAAAATGCACCCTTCACTACACAGGTGTGCAGCACCACACTTGGGTGCGCAACACTCTACCCAACGTGCAATGTCTTGGTTAAACGCTCCCTCCAAATTGTAGGTTCATTGTGACTACCTTCCTGGTGTCCAAATTAAGCCCATGATATCTCGTTGGAAAGGTCTCTCTATTGGCTACACAATGGACGTATCAAGCACTTAAAAGGATCAATTATAGCCCACAAAAACGAAATTCATCCAAGACTAGTCAAAACGTGTAGAATGAGGGTGCAAAAATGAAGTGTTCTCTTGCAGGAAACTTTTGGAGGTCTTCCTCAACTCCAAATTGAGATCAAAATATCTCATTGGAAGATATTTCTCTTGGGTTATCATTTGACTCATCAAGAAAGTGATTTGGACAATCCAACTAGAAGAAAATTGACTTTCCCAAAGTCACTATAGAAGTGCAGCAACTCTCTTGTAGCAACTATATTTTTGACATTTCTATGAAACCATGGCACTTGTGTAAAACATGAAGGAGGTTTTTCGTCCCTATCCTATTATGAACAAAAACCTCTCTCAATTTTTCCAAATTCATCCATGTTTTCTCTAAAACATAGTTTGAAGAAAAACCGACCCTATGTGTGGCAAATGATTTGTCTCTTGGACTGACTTATTGAAAAATGATGGAGACATGATGTGTATGAGTTGGAATGACCTCATACTTTCTGAAATTACCTCCCTTATGCCTCATGTACTCAGATGTCTCTGATTCCATAGCCAACCCTAGATCAATGGGTGAGGAAATTAGGGTTTAGTGCTTGTAGAAAATGATGATTTGGACACCCTTGGGAAAAGATAACTCCCTTTGGCATGCACTTAACGCTTTGAAACTTTACCCTTTCACTTCATTATTTCCTTTGAAAAATTGATCTTTTGATGGTCTGGCATCTTTGGAACATTGAGTTAACAACTTGGGATGGTGAAATTATTACATTTGAAAGACATAAAAATTACATAATGAAAAAAGAATTTCTCTTTACAAATCATCTTCACATGGTGAAGGGATGTGATTTGATCACCCTTTACTTGCTGGTATTATGCAATGGAATGGAATCTTGGCAACCCTAATGACCTAATGAAACCTTGAAAAACCATAAAAGACCTAATGAGACCTTGAAGGACTGAATTTCAAGATGACATAATGACCTCATGACTGATACAAATGGCATTAACTTTATGGATGATGTACAGTCAACAAGATATGACACTATGCTAGCAAGTAATCACATTTAGCGGAGAGTCATGTTTTTGGACTAGGACTACCATCAATGACTAATTTTTTGGATGACCTATTGGAATGATAAAAAAAATTCTAAGTGGGACACCTAAAATGAATATGAAAAGAGCAATTTTGATCACTGATGGCAGTATGAAAATACTGACTCTAACACGTGGTCTGGAAACAGTTGTTCCCTTGAACATGGATTCCTTCAGATAAACCTTCCTTGTGATGGCCTCTCAATATGAATCTTACCATCCTCTGAGTTTAGCCTAAATACGCTGATGTTCTTGCATCTTTGTATCCTAACACTCTTTGGTGTTCATGAGTCTAGTTTTGCATGGTTAAAACCATTGTTGCACCTTCTATTGTTCAAGGGAAATCATTTTCTCTTTCGTTTCCTCCATCAAACCATCAAGCATATTTTTTCATCATGCCCTCTGTTGTTTTGACCTAATGCTCAAAGATTCCTCAAAAAACATATCATTCTTGTCTCGTTTCGTGTTGATTGATGTAGGACACATTATTTCCTACCTTTCAACAGGTCTCTTCCCATCGACTTGAACACTCTATGTAGGAAGACGACCCAGAAACACTTCAGCACCTTGGTACTTGCAAACATCAGTGGCAAGTCACCTTGTGTTTGATCAGGGGTTCTCATTATTGGCTCCTGATTAAATGATTCTATGAGTGTTCAACGACAAAAACATTTTTCACACTCGCTAGATTGTACTGTGCATCTTGGAGACCATCACCATTATTGGTGGCCTTCCTCACATCCGTTAACGGTCTCCATCTTTTACTGGTAATCAGATGATTTCGTGCATATTCAACATCAATGCATATATTCAAATGTATTGATCTATGTTTTTTGGTGAAGCAGAAATCAAGACCTTAGATAGAGGCTTGCATCACTGAGCCTTGTTTCCTCTCCCAAGTTGTGTATATTTTTTTTGGAGACAGCTCATCAGAATGATCCTATTATGACACTGGATCCGCATTGTGCTTATCAGCGACCAGACTTGTCATATATCTTCATTGATAAAATCACTCTGACATAGCTACTGAGCATGGGAATTCCCGACTCAGGACACGATTTTAGTTGTTTTATATATGTGTTGTATCAGGTTTCTCGTACCGCCTGAAGCTCTGATCCTCTCTCTCTTTTTTTCAAGAAGGAACAAAATAGTTAACTAAATTATTTTGGCCATTGTCACAGCCTCTGATCTCACACTTTAGGGGGCATCTATTATATAGTAAAATGACCTCCTCATCATCTTAGAGGAGAAAGACATGATGACTGAAGCAATGACCAAGTTCACAAGCCTTGTTTCCAAGCTAATGGTGCCTATACACTAACAACTTGCTTTATAAATCTTCTCAGCAAGCCTAAGGGTGCGTCAGTGACCTATGTAACTCTACTTGTTACCTTGGGGACATAGTTAGTGAACCATAATGAGGATCTAAGGGTCAAAGGAGCAGATTGACTAAAAAATATCCCTATATTATCTCCTAAATCAACTCAGGAAAGCAAGGAAACATCAAAGTTCAACCTAGTTGGGGGATTTCTAATCCTAATGAAGTAGGCAAATGGGAAAGAGCTCAAAAGAATGGCAACATCATTTATTTTACCTAAGGAAACTCATGGTGAAACTTGGCAACCCTAACCTCGCGTGTTATATAAGCAAAGCTAGGGCTATTGTGAAAGAGGTCAGATCATTTGAAAGGATAGCTTACTTGATTGTCGAGCTGAGTCTCAGACATAAGCATAAGAGGTTGTAAGAAGGGAGAAAGAGAGAGGAGCTGGAGGGGTAAGGGAAGGCTGATGCAACTGATGGTTGTAATCACTCTTTCGACATTAATATAGAACTGCAGTTGTACTGTCCACTCCATGATGTTGTTACTATAATTCATTTATATGTTTATTCAATGTATTTTAGCATGCGTAGCTTAGTTATGTGCAACTAGATGTCTTTTGTATATTCATGCATTTATTATCAAGGTTTTATGCTATGATTAATCTTGTCTTTTCTATGTGCAGGACTTGATCTGGAGTCGGCTCAAGGGACTTCCACCTAGCTGCATTTCGCTCTCCAACAACTCTACATGAAGGCTATAGGTAATATGGACATGCATGTATCTTTGTGATAGTTGCAGATAATCTTACAGTCTGCCAAGGGTCCTGAGAAGACCCTTGAGTGCTTCTTCACACTCCATACACCATGAATTAATCCTTATCGAAAACTGGAAATCAGATGCAGGGACATTGGCATAAAAAAATGTGCAATTCTTGGAAGGAACTGGTAGTTAGCTGCTGGGGCTTGGCAGAAAAAACTGCATAATTCTTGGAGGGAACTAGTAGTCAGCTACTGGGAGCTGCTGGTGGGGAAAAATGTGCTAATGCTAGGAGATTGGCCTACTAATCACCTTTGCGTAGTTTCTAAGATGAGCAGACTACTGTGTAGCAGATGGATTTCTCATGAAAACTGCATAGTTTTTTGGGTGAGCAGCTGGTCGGCTGATTGGAAAAACTGCACAATTTTTTGAGGGTAATAGGGACAGGAACTAGGTGTCTATTTGATCTGTCTGCACAATTTTCTTAGTCAGCGGGGCAAGCAAGGTATGCATCCTCTACATAGTTTTTTAGGGGAGTCAGTCCCAAGGTGACTATTGAGTCAAACTCTCCGGTTGACTAGCATGAAGGTTGATTGATCTGCTTGTGGGCAACACAACATGAAATGGATTTCTTGGCACTTCTACATTGTTCTGGGTGACAGTCAATCAAGTCGATGGTGGGGTGAAGGTCCAGATGTTATAGGGGAATCCGGTCATCAGAAATTTAGAAAAATAACTTTGGCTAAACGAGTGAAAAGGTGCATATGTGATCTTGCAAACACACACTTACATCACTTGTCCACGAGACGACTCAAACCATCCACACACATATGTTGAACATGACTGACCGATGGTGTGAGCAACAAGCGTGATGCTTGTGATTGATTATTGGTCAACCGTGATGATGCTTGCACGATAGTGTATATGACTCTGTTTTTGACTGTGACAGATGTTTACATAGTGAACATAACATGTACACATGAAGCAGAGACATTCTATATGACTAGAACATGGTCGTAAGAATGACATTGACATCAACATGAAAATGTTGTTGGTGGAATGATCAAGCAAGGTGGGAGCGAAGAATCACACAAGATCATGTAGTAAACCCTAGTGCATGTAGTCATCAAGTAAAAATCTCAAAGGAGACTCCTAAATTGGATGTAGGCCAAATTTTGGAGGGCATTGCAGCTGCTACAACACTTCCCTACTACATTATCCAACATGGTATCAGAGCTAAGGTGAACAAGAGAAGGTAGCTAGAAGATCATATTGAAGATTTTTCTTGTCAAGGGGAATCATTTGTAGAAGGACACAAGGAAATAAGAATAAGATTTAGTGACCTAGAAGGAAGAGAACTACATCAATATTTCATTGAAGTAAACCTTATCATCAAAATCTCATTGAAGGAAGGAAGGAAAAGTTCTTGTTGAATATTCTCTAGTGCATCATATTAAAGAAGAGGAAGCATAAATGAATGTTGGGATCATCATTGACTCTTTGAAGTTGTTCAAAGACACCATCATTGAAGTAATCCTAGCAATCATCATTCTAGTGAATATTTGAAGTCTCCTTGAAGGTATTGAATGCATTAACATAGTTGGAGACATTGTCATAAAGGAGGACTCTTAGTAGACAAGTAAGCATTATATTTTCTTATATGTCTCAATCTAAAAATTGTATGGCCATATTTTTCAAAAGGAAAGAAAAAATCTCATTGGATCAACAAACTTCTTAGCATGGAAGAAGATGATTGACTTGGCACTCAAGAAAAACGAAGTTATGGGCTATGTCCTTGGTGAAGTGGTTGTACTGTGTAAAGATAAGACTCAAGAATTAGCAAAATACAAGAAGGGAGAAGTGAGGGCATAAAGGATCATTGTTCAACCCATTAAATATCATCTTCCCTTTGTTGTTGATTTGAAGACATCTAAGGATATGTATGATATGTGGGTCAAGTTGTACTCTATAAGAACATCATGTCAACATATTTCCTTATGAAATAAGCTATATAGAATAAGGAATTCAAAGGATGAAGACATGACCACTTATCTCATGAAGATCTAAAAAATAATGGATTAATTGCAAGGGCTTAGGGAATATGTTTCCGACTCTAAAATGACCATTTGTGTATTAAATGCTTTCCCACCTAATTGCAAAACTTTTGCAACTAGTATTGACTATAAGCAAGATAATTCATCATTTGTTGAGTTATGGGCTTAATGTATCTTGGAAGAATATAGGATCAAGGAAAAGGATGAAACTAAATCAAGTGAAAAGTTTCAAGTTTTATTGCAAGGATCAAGACACTGAAGAAAGGAAAGTTTGGAAAGTCCAAGAAGAAGATAGATATATTCAATATTCATTGCATTATCTGTAATGAGTATGGACACTTTAAGATGGATTGTCCAAACAATAAACATAACAAAAGAAAGGAAAGGGGTGAAGCTCACATATCTTAAGAGAATGGAGAACCTGAGAAGAAGTCGAAAGGTGAAGATCCCAAGGATATTTTCTATTAAAGGAAGTTCCATTTATACCAGGGTATTTATGTAATTTGTCTTTCTTTTATTAAGTAGAAATTAGAGTAGCATACACTATTTCATTCTCTAGAAGAGTCTTGGTTTTTGTAAAAGCATGGCATGATAGATAGAAGCATATGGTAGTGGAATTAGAGTCTACATATCAAGTTTCTTTGATAGGAATCATCTAGCTTTTAAGAATGAGAAGATTGGGACCATATTGCATATTATTGTTCATCCAAACATTTTCTAACATCATGTTGGAGGTAGTCATTTTGCAAATAGGGATCACCAAGATCCTATAAGAACAATAATTTTGGAAGGTTCTAGGAAAGTGCATTATGACACGACTAGTATATATTCCATCTAGTATGGAAACAATAATTTTGAAAGATGAAGGAATGAAAATGGTCAAGTTGCAGTGTGAAGGACACAGCGCAATTTTTCTACTCCTAGGAAAAGGAACATATCTTTGACAGGTACAAGAATCAAGCTCATTCAAGCAAGGATGGATAGATGAATATATGGAAGCAAAGGTATGCATAATTTTTTCTAGGGTAAGGTTCATTTCTACAAGAATCTTGCAGAAAGAGTGTAGCCAGTCAGTCTTCCATATGGTTGCATGATGTTAGAAAGAATAAGTTTGACATGATTTGGAATAGATAGAGATCAATACTTTCTCACAAGATTTCATATCATAAATAGAATAAAGTTGATCAAAATCAAGTATAATCTATGGAAAGAAAGGAAGGGAGCTAACATGACAACTCCAAGGTATATATTGTAAATTGCTAATCAAGTTCGATCTATTGGCACTCCGGTTAAAATGGATGCATGGAGAAATATTCATATGGAGATGGGTCATGCGAAAGGGTATTTATCTTGAAGAAATAAAGAAATTTGATTCTTTGATCAAAATGCCATCATGATAAGGTAAATATGATATTTCCTATTTTTATATTGGTTATCTGGTTGCATATTGTTTTGCTACTTGAAATTATATTGCATAGATACGGCTAAGTTTAGTTCAACTGTTAAAGTTAAACTCAATTCAAAGAAAATATGGATTGAGTGACTGGTTGTGGTAATCCATGAAGGATTGTGTAGCCAATATGTTTATATAATCATCTTTAGATTGACAAGTAGTAGTATAAGTTAAAATCATGATCATGTTACGATAACAATGAATATCACATTCATGTTTGGAGGGAGAAATGATAGGCTAAAGATAATGATTAGAAGAAAGTGCTATGAAAGGATCATGGTTTGAACCTTGTCATAAGATTGAAGGAAGAGGATAGCTCCTAAAAATCCAAAAATAACGAAGCTCAACATGATGAGATGCAAAGGAAAGAGGGATCCATGCAACTATCTCCATGAAGAGCTAGTATTTAATACATTTATAAGGACAAGTCAAAGAGCTTATGGACATGAATTCAAAAATGGAAAGGAAGTTAAGAATCTCCTCTATATTTGAGAGGGAGTAAAAGGAGTTTCCTTGAATGCATTAAAAGGAACAAGGATAAATTCCCCAATCAATAGGGAATGAGGATCTCCCCTTTGGATGAGAGGGAGTGATGATGGACATCGCACTTATAATCTCTTCTTCATGTGTCATGAAATATTTTAGGACTAACAAACATGCCTCTAAGTGAAGGACATAGAGAGAGAATGGTAGGTGGAGGAATGGATAAGCATCTGTTATTTCCTTGAGGATAGAAAATCAAAGAAAGGAAGTGGACTGACACTCTTTGAGGATGGGATAGGTGGCCAAGACAAGAGTGGTCAAAGAGGACTGATATTATTTGAGGATTGGGAATCCACAATAAGAATAGTCCTAAAAGGACATACCTAGTGAACATCAAGATTGTGTATGTGCCTTGTAGAGGTAATGTGGTATCTCACGTAAAGCCTCCCAACATTATGCTCTTGTATATGAAAGAGATCGTCAAGTTACGACCTTACTATGTTGAAAATGTTGGTGATAATTTTGATACTTGCATATGACTAACCAATTCGACTATTCTTATGAAAACTCTTTAGTTTGAGAATAAACGTGTACTAGGTGTACACTTATGAATACCTCCCTAGTTAAGAGGGAGTGTCAGAAAATGTAACTAGTTTCAATCTTCATAATTGTCAATGTACTCAAATAATTATGTATATTTTGTGGTACAAGAAAAGTAAGAGATAAGAATATATTTTTAAGTATGGGTTTCATGCTCCATTTTGATGGTCATCTAGGTAAAGCATGTTCGTCATGCTTCTAGGGTTTTTCATGTCAAAAAAATATTTTTATTGAGTCAAAAGAGACATTATCATTTGTATAAGACACTATTGGGAATTTTGTAACATGTAAAATTTGATTATTTTAAGTGTAGAAAGTTCTATGACCCTCCAAGCACAAGTCAGCCCTAGCAAAGACAAGTCAGCCTAGAAGAGGCTCTTCGACCTCATAAAAAGGCTATATATAGTAGTTTCGACCTCACTCATCACCAATTTGATCTCACAAGAAAAAAAGTTGTATCTAGCGGAAGGAACCTCAAGGAAGAAAGATAAAGCCCAGAAGAAAAAGAAACTATGTTTTGGGGCCATATTCTCTCACATGTTCAAGGGTTAGGGTTTTTGCAGGCTGAAAATTGTAGATCCAAGTTGCAGGAGGCTGAAGATTTCATATTCGAATTGCATGAACACCAAAACTATATCTTGGTCTTACTTTGAATATTTTTGACTTTGATGACATTTCCTTGCTTAAGGAAGAAGATTTTGGAAGATTGCCACGTGCCAAAAAGAAGCATTGCTACTATTCTAAATGACCAAAGTTGCATACTTGAAGCAAGGGGATGAAGTTGAAGCTGGAAGTCGATCGAAGAAGAACTAATATTTGTTGAATTGGTTGATATCTAACCTAATTGAAAGGGTTTCTTGAATGGCTGACTTGGTGCTTGGAGGAGGACTTGGTCTAGATTTTTGAGTCTTGGTTTTCTCATTTGAATTATATTATGTAAGAAGAGAAGAGATTATTTCTGGATTTTCACCTTAGAGAGGTTTTCCCCTAACTTGGAGCCTAATACTTGTATCCAATGTATTTACTAGTTTTGGATGTGATAATTTTTTGATGAAAAGATATAATAAAGAAACACAAGAAGATAATTAAATTTCACAAGCAATTATTAAGGTTAAGGAGTTTTTGAATTAATAGCTTTTGTTATAGCTCCTATAGACAACCTCCAAGTTGAGAGAGGCCGGTGCCTAGGACATATTAGAATGTTTATAATATTTTTCCATTAATTTTAGACATTCAAAACACATTATGAATTGATAAATGGTCCATATATCTCTTCTAAAGGGAAGGTTTACTTATTAACATAAAAACTCTAAAGAGGACTTAACATTAGGATCTGGTGGCTAACTTACATAAGAACATAGTTCATTTTATCATGGTGGCATACATGGAAGAATACCATGAGGAATAAATTTAATGTGTATGGCTTATCACATAATTCTATGCATCAAACTTTAGCGAGATAATGGAGGGGTGAGAAAATGTAAATGAATTTTAGAGAACATGGAGCGCATATTAAGGACATTATATCTCATTTATCACATGCATCTTTAATCATAATTAGACATAGATGAATCCATGGTTCTAAGACTAAATCCAACAACTACTATTACATACCATTTGAGAAGAAAGAAACACATAACATAATAAACAAAGGAGAGAGTACATACTATAGCTTCCTGCAATTAGAATCACCATAACTTATTTATTTATCCTCCAATAGAGCATACATCTTTGGTTAATTTTCTATTCACAGTATAGATGGCCCCTTGAAGCAAACGTTTCAAGCTCTTGAAAAATACTTCATCAATAGTGTTAGGGTAAGTATATGCATACTTCAATCATGGATCAAATCTGCTCTTTGCATTTTCATTTTAGGTGTCTCATACTAAACTTTTGATCATTCCACTAGGTCATGCCAAAATGGTCCACTGATGGTTGTCTTCTTCTTAGAAAATCAAAATTTTCCTCATGAGGTACATTTGCTGACCCACCTCCATGTTGCATTCAGGTATCGTTTCAATTATGTTATATTTAGAGTCAAAGCAGTCATGTTTTCATTAGGTCTTAGGGTTCCTTTCCAAGGGAAAAAGCATAGTTTCAGTGTAAATAAAGGGCATCAAAGGTATGAGGAAGACCAATAAACAAAGAGTGATTGGTAGTAAGTCATGGTTATTGTTCAAAGATCTTATTTCACTGATGTAATTTTCATCTCAAAAACATGTTTTTGAGATGAAAAAAAATTATTTTAGTTGATTTATATTTTTTGATGTAATTCATGTCATTCCATGTAATAATTGTTCCCATAAGTTACCCAAGCATTTCTCCTTGCTGCAAGAAATTAATCCATTGAAGAAATTAGTTCAATCAAAGCATCATCCACATAAAAGAGACAAAGAAAGAAAAGCATTAAACAGAGATTTGAAGAAAAAGTAAAATTTCAAAAAAACATTATAAAGTTGGTCTTTTCTAAGGAGAAATAAAAATCAACCTTTATATAAGATTTCAAAATCATTTCTCAAAATTCATCATACTCATTTGATAAAGAGAGAGAAGAGAATTGAAGGAGAGAAGGGTGTTGAAGCAAATTGGTGGTTGAGAAAATCGTGGGTGTTGTGCATTGAGCAAGGAGCGCTATGCATGGGGAAAATTGTGGAGGCATTACGCATAGAGCAGGGAGTGTTGCGCATATAGCTAGAGCGTTGTGCATATAGCTAGAGCGTTGCGCATAGATACTATGTGCCAGTGTATTTTTGCACGGCGATGTGCATACAACAGAGTGTTGCACACCTATAGAAGGTGCTACACATAGGTCCAACAAACACCAAGATTATCCTAACAACCATGTAAATTGCACTTTTGCTACCTAGAGCCTCTAAACATGTAAGTACACTCCTTAAACCATCCTCCCAGCACTCATTTCATGATTTTGAAGTTTGTTTGCTATTTGAATTTTCAAACACTAGGTTGTCTAAAAACACTCTTTGCTTACCATATCCCTTATTCCCACATTTTGTTGTCAAATCCCTACACCTATCCCCTAAAACCTAATCCCCAAAAAAAATCCTTACACCTATCCCCTATACCTTAATCCCCCAAACAAAATCCTTAAACCCCTATTTAGTAAACAGTCCCTACCAAAAAACACCCTCCTTCTCACTCTCACATCATACATATCTCATCCTACATCACACAAACTCCTCTCACCTTCCCTTATCCTTATTCACCATAACTAACTTCTTGATTACCTTCTCTAGGGTTTCTAGAGCTTCAAATTCAAAAGACATGGATAAAAAGGATAGAGGTTATGGGGAGGAGGAAAATAGTGGCAGTGAAAGCATGGGAGATGAAACTTAGCATCAGCGAAAACCACATAAGGGAGGCATAATTATTAGAGAGGAACCATCAAACATCAGAGAGTTATAGGCTTCTCATATGACTATCTCTTGTTTTAGGCATCTAAGGTGTTATGAGTTTTGTGAGAAGGTACAAAGAGTTCAACATCATCCTGAGCTGACTAGGCTTTTTGTAGCCAGTCTCCATGATAACAAGGTAACTCTTGTTGGGCTGGCATTTATAGTTTCATCCTCCATCATTACTGATGCTACAAGGATTTCGATGTGGGGGAAAAATGGTATAAAGCACAATATTTGGATGAGCACTACTATGAGCCATACATCAAATCTAGATACATGAATGAAAAGAAGAGGAACTTTCCTTTCAAGTTCCTTCACGACAAGTATGCCCCTATGATGAGGACCATTATGAAGTCTTTTACATGTGAGGGCAGATTTTCCAGATTGTACACCTATCATATTAGGCTTCTTATGCACTTCACAAGAGTGAAACTTATGAACATCATGTACTTCTTATTCAGGAACATTGAGAAGATGGCCTACATTGTAAAGAAAAATCCATAACAACAACACATGAATAGTATTTATCACTATTCCTTGATTAAGATGATTGTGCTACATCATCTCAACCTCCTCAACATCTCTTGGGATACATTTATTGCCAATGACATCTTCAATGGTCCTCAGATTCCTCCACAGGTGCCTCAAGAAGAAGAAAGGCCTTCTAGCAGTGTGAAAGTAAGGAAAAGTAAGAAGGCTAAAGAGACTAAAGTTGTTGAGAAGCTAGAAATGTACAAAACATATCAGAGAGGGGCTAGAAAGATTTTTGCAGTGGATAGGAAAGTGTTTACTCCACCTTATGTGGAAGGGGCCTTGCCTTCTTCATCATCTCATAGGAAAATGTTTTCTCCACAAACTGTGGAAGGGACTTTGCCTTCTTCATCAACACAACAGGTGCAAAAGGTGCATAAAGGGAACGAAAAGATGTTGGAGGAAAGCCTCAATGATGAAGAGGAAAGGGAATTTGATTTGATGGAACATGATGAAGCAGAACAACCACGAATTCATCATGGCATTGAGATAGTTGACTTGGATGCTCAAGATGAGGCAACAAATGAAAATATAACCATAAGGCAAAAAGATGCACAGATCAAAGCACTGAGGATAACTTGGCGACAGCTAAGTATTTCATTTCATACCTTGAGCTAGAGAACAAAAAGCTAATTGACAAAAAAGTCCTCATGGAGCTGGAACTTCTCAAAGCAAAGAGGCAAGGTCACAAAGGCAAATTAGAAATGCAAGAGGAAGAAACCCCAGCCACCTTGACTACAAAACAAAGGCTTGAAAAAGAGATTGAGGAGGATAGAGAAACATGGCCTGACAGGGTCAATTTGCATTTGGAGAAGCTGCTACAAACGGCCAATAGGGACAATCAAATCATTAGGCACATGGCTCACCATTATAGGACCCGGAAAAAGATTTGTAACATAAGAGTCAAGCAAATGAAGACAAGGATAAAACAAACACTCAAAGGAAAAAAGGAGGATGATAGGCTTATATTGCTTGATAAATCTTCCTTCGCTAACGCAGACACTTGATGGTGGTGTTCTCCACAAATTTTGAGTAAGTTTTGAGAATTTTTTCCTTTTTGAAGAATTTTGCAATTTTTGACTCAGAATAATTGGTTCTATGGCGCTGCGCTTTTCCTAGGGGCATCCAAACAAGAAATGGTTAGTACTTTTGGATTAACAATGATGAGTACATGCACCCTATGAATTTTCTAATCTTTTGGAGGAAAATTGGTCAACCAAAATGTCAAAAAACACCCAAACAATGACCTTTCTACCCTCATTTTGACCATGGCATTGCACATAGAAGCAATCTTGGAAGATTTTTTTTTTTTTTTTTTTAGGTTTAAAATCAACTCCAAATGGGAAAATAATGGAAAAATTGGAAATTAGATAGGATAGGCTTTCCAATGAGCTATCATGAGCTCAATTTGGACACCGGGAAGGCCTCCAAAATGGTCCTGCAAAAAGTGTTGCGCATAGAGCTTGAGCACTGCCCATAAGACAATTTTATGTTGAATTTTCACTTTACTGTGCCATGACTAAAATTTTGGATTTTCTCTCATGGATGATGTTTTTACTAATGTAAATGGTGACTAGGCATGTAAATAGGATGGAGAGTAGTTACTAGAGGGTAGATTCATTAGCTCAAAACTTATCTTGAGGACAAAAGAATCAGTTTCCTCCCTTTTAGAGGCAAGTTGTTAGGGTTGCCTAGATACCAGTTTCTTGTTTAGTTTTTGATGGATTAGTTCCTCATCTTAGGGATTCGACCCTTTAAGATTGGAGGAGGTTGAATTAATGTCTAAATCTTCGTTTTCCTTCTCATTATAAAGGGTTGGACTCAGTTGGATGCGTATGCTTTAATTAGACATGATTTTGTATTAGTTTCAGCAGGAGATTAATGAAAAGTTGCATTTATTTCTTTGGGATCCATGTGGTATGATGTTTAGTTCATTTTTCTCTATTGTGATCATATGTTAGAAATTTTTTCTTACTTCATCAATCATTTCATTGCTTTTAAGTGGATGTTTTCAAGTTGATAGGCAAAACCCACAATTTTATGCTCCGGAAATATTCAAAGTCTATGTTTTCTTCAGTTTAGGAAGAATCCATGTTGTTTACATGATCTTTATAGCTCCTCACCTATATTTAATCACCTCACCCATCAAACCCTAGAGTGTTGAGCCTTGTTCCTACCTTTCCCCATCGAACACCCTACAATTTTGACCTAATTTTCTTGCCTTAATTGTTTGGCTCCTTCTGATCCAGTAAAACCCTTCAAAATCAAAATCAAACTTTGTGTTACTACACCTTGCCTAATATTAGTTTCTATATCAAGTCAATTTGGCTAATATCCTTACAGAGAGAGCCCTCTCCTAGCCTAGAAGGGCTAGCTACTTGGCTAAGCGTAGTTTGTGGTTACCCTAGCATTGCCTTCCCTCAACCTGAGGTTCAATCCAGGTGCTAACGTAGTGGCGACCATACTGGGGAATGAAAGATCATAAATTAATAACCCTAGTAAGATGTTTCATTTAAATTCTTAAGCTTGTGGATGATGAGTTTTAGAATTTAATCATAGGTTGAATTGGAAAGTTGTAAAGCAATATCTTAATTTTCAAAATTAGACATATTGGCTTCCCGAAAGTACACCAAATCCAATCTAGATCCGAATCCTTCAATCATTGTCAGTGATCCTCATAAAATTGGACGAAAATCCAAGAAACTTGTAGAGAAATCTAGTTAGTCGGAGAACATTCAAGTAAAGATTTCATTCCTCAAGTTAATCCACTCTCGAAAAGGTTAGACACTTTGCAAGACATTGAGTTTGATATTAATTTTGAGCAGAGTTTATTTCGTAGTAAATATCTAAGTTGGATTGATCAGACAGTTTTTGATTCCTCTATATCTCTTTATAACCCCGTTGAAGACTTGTTTTCAAACAATAAATTAGGGTCACAACTTATTAACACTCTTGATCATTTGCAGAACCTCTCTTCAAACTTCAACACTTGGGTGCAAAATAAGATTCATAGGCCATCTTTCAATTTTCGAAATACTTCCATTGCATCTACTACCACTCAAACTATCTCTCATCCTCTGCCTTCTTCTTCACAGATTGTTCACATTGCTCAAGCTATCGTTAATCCCTCTTTAATTATACCAATTTTCACAATCTTCGTTTTAAATCCACCACCTCCCCCACCTCCAGTTATGGCTTCCCGATATGCACCCCTTATTTTTCCTCAAAATCATGGTGCCATGCCCCATGATTATCAAACCAAAATACCTTTCTGTGACGAAACCCAAACTATTATGGCTCAACAACATGTAGATGAGATGAATGATTTCTTTGACCCCCATGAAGTTGAAATTGCATATGTGATGATGAGGTTGTTTGTACAAAGTTTTGCAGAAGAAGTTTGGAAATGGTTCAAAGCCCTACCAGCAGCTTCTATCACTACTCTACCTGTCCTCCAGAGGCAGTTCCTAGATCGATGGGAGGTGAATAAGAATCCCCTTCAGATTTTGTTCGAATATGAGAACATCAAAAGAAATGTTGGTGACAGTGTGAAAGACAATTATGTGATATTTAATGCAGTATACAATGTTATCCCTGCAAATATCAAACCACAAGAGGGATTGGCTTTACTTAAGTTTCCAGATGGATTTGATGCTGATATGGAATATCAGTTGCATGAACGTGATCCTACAACTCTAGAAGACATGCAAAAGAATGTTGTGAGCGTAGAAGCGAATTTGCTGGCCAAAAGAGCAAGAATGAGATCAAAGAAAAGAGTGATAGTGAAAGAAGAAGCATCTACTTCAAATGTAAAAATGGGTACATCAATTCGAACAATGGAAAGGATGGTTGATCGGTTGTCCATCATAGGCAGACCTAAACTGCAGATCCGAAACCCAAATTTTAGAGGGCAACATCAGCCCCAATTTTAAATCAAGCAAAGAGAGAAAAAAGCACCAAAACAATCGGCGCAACAACAACAGCAGATCAAAACCCTGCTACAGTAGAATTATGTTCAAGGATTGGAAGAAGAAGAGTAGGAAAATCCAGTAATTGAAACAAATCACTTCTTCACTGCAGATGGTATGCCTATATTCCTGACCAAAGATGAGGAGTATGCAAAAATTTTCAACATTGTAAAGGATGAGGACTACATCTTAGCAAATGATTTTTTTTTCTAGACCGAATCTGATTATTATCAATTTGGTTATATGAATGCTTTGATTACATAGCAGAAACAATACTCTTTGAGGAGAAGAGATGTATCGGTCAATCCTATTCAGAAGAGGAAGGATGTTCAGTCAAACAATGATCTCTCAAACAATCAGAAAAAAGGAAAGAAGCATGATGATCAGAATCCTAGCATGGTAAATCAGCCATCAACAAGTACAACTGCAAAAGAGAAAGAAAATCAGAGAAATGATAGTGCAACAAAGGAGCAAACAAATAAGAGGGACATCGATGTCAAAGAGGTAGAAAAAGTCACATCTTTTAATTTAGAAAGTGAAATTGTGAAATTGAAAGTGTCCATTCCTTTGAGCGAGCTTGTTAAGAATAGCCATTACAAACATCATGTGTCTAGAATACTACAAATTGATCCTTTGTGCGACATGGTGAATATTGAGGATGATCATCCTGAACTTATTTTTGGTCTAGCTATAGAAGGTCAGCTAGAAGATAGCAAAGTCCTCCCCTTTTATTTGAGTCTTAGATTGCATGAGTATATTCTTCATAATGCTATGATTGATTCCAAAGCTTCCCGCAATTTGATGCCCAAGACTATCATGGAAAAGTTGGGCTTGGACATCACCCGAAAATATCATGATTTGTATTCATTTGATTCTGGTAGAGTTCGCTACATTGGTCTCATCAAAGATTTAGTGGTTTCCTTAGAGAAAATCCCAGCCAAGAATGTTTTGATGAACGTGATAGTAGCTAATATACCACCTCGATTTGGTATGTTGTTGTCTAGATCGTGGGGAGCAAAACTCAAAGGCACTTTACAACTTGACTTCTCTTATGCTACAATCCCCATTTTCGGTCAATTGAGGAAATTATACCAGGAAAAGAAGATGAATTATATGATCACTAGTAAAGGGAAGCCCATCAATCATCCGATAAATGTTGTTCATATAGATTTAGAGTCTTTTGTCTTGTACACTAATAGTGGATTGAATGATGTAGATATTCAGCTCGTTGAAATAGATGATGTACTAGAAATTTTTGAAGGTTTTAGAGTATTTCTTAATCAAGAAAAGAAAAAATTGGCAATTCCTTTTGACCAGCCTTCACAAGAGCAGAAAGTCAGTGAAGAAGAACAGAAAAATGAAGCAACCAGCAAGGCTAAGATAGAAAAAAAATAGAATTCGAACATATGGAAGACGAAGACAGACTTTGGAGCATGGATTTTGATGGTGCTTTGGGTAAGGATGGTGTCGGTATTGGACTTTGGATTCTAAGTCTAGTTTTCCAGCCAGACAAAGTCCCAAGTAATGTTAGAGTGTGTTCCTATAAATTAGATTTCGATTTCTCTAATAATGAAGTAGAGTAGAGGCATTGATTACAGTTCTAAATATTTTGAAGAAGCTGATTGTTAAAAGGATTTATGTTTATGGTGATTCAGAGATAGTGATTAAACAAGTCAAAGGATAATATCAAGCGAAGCATCCATGGATGAGATCTTATAGGAATGCAGTCTTGCATATCTTGAAAATGTTTCCAGAATACACATTGACAGTGGTGCCAAGAAGTCAAAACATCATTACTGATTCACTTTCTACAGTAGTGAGCAATCTGAAAATTCCAATGAATTCTAGAAATAATTTTAAATTCATGTCAAACATAGGACTACTGTTCCCGATAATTTGAGATATTGGCAAGTTTTCTAGGATGACAATGAAATTAATTCCCTTTTTCGGAATCAAGGGAAGTTTAAGAATGCTTTCATTAATGATGTTTGTGATTCTGATGAACAAGACATTGAGGTAAATCAGATGGATGTTTTACAGCTAAAGTATAATGTTATTCCTAGAGATCTTATACCTTTAGAGGAGTTGTTTGACCAAGATGATGTGGCAAGAAAACCATCCTTGGTTCCTACTGACAAAGGAGTTGAATATGTAAACATTGGGATAGCAAACCAACCCAAGCTTGTTAAGTTATCAAAAACATTATCTCCTAAATCAAAATCTAAGTATGTTAAGTTTCTTTATGAATTTTCTGATGTTTTTATGTGGGATTACTCAGATTTGAAAGTGTGACAAGAACATCATTCAACATACTATTCCTATCAAGCCTGATCAAAAACCCTTTAGACAAAAGTTCAGGAGGATCAATCCAAAGCTACTGCCATCTATTGAGCAAGAGGTAAATAGATTGTTTAAAGCTGGTATCATTGTTCCAATTAGATTCTCTCATTAGGTTTCAAATTTGGTCCCGACATGAAAAAATACCGGAGAGATAAGGTTGTGCGTTAATTTCTAGAACCTAAATAAAGTATCCCTGAAAGATAATTGTTCTCTTCCTAAGATGGACTATATTCTGCAAAGAGTAGTTGGAGCATCATAGATGTCACTACTAGATGGCTACTCAGGTTACAATCAGATTTTGGTACACGAAAAAGAGCAAAACAAAACTGCCTTCACAATACCATGGGGGACTTTTCAGTATGGCAAGATGCCATTTGGGCTGAAGAATGTCGGGTCCACTTTTCAGCGGTCTATGGATATAGCTTTTGCTAACTAGAAGGATGTTTTCTTAGTGTTTTACTTAGATGACTTGACAATATTTTCTGGTTCTGGTGATGAGCATTTACACCACATGAGGATTATTTTTCAGAAATGTAGGGAGTTTAGGATTTCTTTAAATCCAAAGAAGATTATTTTTTCCATGGAGAAAGGTAAGCTCCTCAAGCATATAATTTCCAAAGATGGTATTCACATTAATCCTTCTAGGGTGGAGTCAATTCGGAAAATAGGCTTTCCACGCAACAAAAAGGAGATCCAAGCCTTCAACGGTAAGATGAACTTCTTATGTAGATTTATACCAAATTTGGCTAAGCATTTGCATAAGTTAACTAATATGTTGAAGAAGGACATCACTGTGAAATGGACCAAGGATGCCATGAAATCTTTGAACTCGGTAAAGTTTTCTTTGACCATAGCCTTTGTTTTGATCAGTCCTAATTATACTCATGATTTTATTATATTTTTATTCGCATCTGAGCACACTTTAGCTGTGGTGTTGATGCAAAAGAAGGATCAAGTGGAGTAGCCCATTGCACTTTTCATTTGGACTATTATAGATGTTGCTCTTCACTATAACATCATTGAGAAACAAGCTTTAGCTCTTATAAAGGCATTGAAGGATTTTCGAGTTTACATTCTGCATTCGCATACCATAGCATATGTTCCCCACGCGGTTGTCTAAGATGTCCAAATGCAAACTGATCCGGAAGGAAGAAGAGGTAAGTGGATAGTAGCGATGTTAAAATATGATCTTGAGATTAAGCCCATGAAACTGATCGAAGGTCAAGGCTTGGCAAAACTCATGGCTGAATCGAATCTTCATGCTCTAGACATAAATCTTATTGTAGCAATGTCAGATGACGAATATGGTGGCACACTGATTCAGGTATCAGAGATGTTTCTCAATTCACCTTGGTATTCCGATATAGTATATGTTCTTCAACATCTTTTTTCTCCTCCTGGAATGTCGAAAAGTAAAGGTAGATCACTAAAACTGAAGTCTGCAAAATTCTGCATTTTAGATAGTGCTCTTTACTGGAAAGATCTGGGAGGGGTTCTTCTTAATTATTTGGTTGAAAATGAAGCTCAACAGGTAATGAATGATTTTCACAGAGGAGATTGTGGGGGTCACTTGTTTTGGAAAACAACAGCTAATAAAATCTTGGGAGCAGTGTATCATTGGCCATCTTTGTTTTTAGATTTATATAAAACAATCATGAGCTACCAAAAATGTCAAGTTTTTCGGGGAAAAAGGAAGCTGCTTCCTCTTCCTTTGAAGCTAGTTGTAGTCAATGCGCCTTTCCAGTAGTGGGAGCTTCATTTCATAGGAGAAATTCATCCTACATCATCAGTACAACATAGATGGATTTTGATAGTTACCGATTACTTCACCAAATGGATCGAAGCCATTCCAACAAGGAAAGCTACGGAAACGATAATTATTCAGTTTTTAGAGTCCAATATCTTGTCTTGTTTTGGTTTCCATCACAAGATTATTATAGATAATGTAGCAACGTTTAAGTCAAATAAAATTATTGATTTTTGCAACAAATACAAAATCACATTGGGTCATTCCATGAAATACTATCCACAGGGCAATGGACTAGCTGAGTCTTCAAATAAATCCTTGGTAAACATTATTAAGAAGATGTTGAAGGAAAATAAAAGGAATTGGCATCGAAAGCTTGTCATTGCTTTGTGGGTCGACATAATGAGCAGTAAGAAATCAATAGGTATGTCTCCTTTTTAATTGGTTTATGGTACTGATACAGTGTTTCCTACATCGCTTGCAGTCCTGGTCATGAGATTATTGCAAGAAGTTGGTAGTGAAGAAGATGATACTCAATGCCGAATCGATCAAATGATTCACCTTCAACAAACAAGGGAAGAGGTTTCTCAAAATAATCTCCAGCTACAAGAGAAGTAAAGGAAAATTTATGACCACAAAATGAAGGCAGAAACGTTTCAGCTCGAAGATGTAGTGTTGCGGTGGGATGCATGAAATGAAGAAAAAGAGAAACATGGTAAGTTTGACAATCTGTGGAGAGGATATTCTAAAATCTCAGCCTACTGAGGACAAAATGCATTTTTACTGAAGAAAATGGATGATCAAGAATGCTTAGGAGGACCAGTGAATGGTAGGCTCCTAAAACACTATTATTTCTGATGCAACTTACTGAAGTTGTTTCATTGTCATTGTATATACCAGTTTTCTTTCCTTGCAAGATTTGAAGTACAATGTCATTTAAGCTTGGGGCCCAAAGTGAAGGCTATAAATCTTAAATGGTTTGTGTTGTGTTTAATTGGTTTTGAGTCAGTCTAGAGTCAGTTGTGAGTCAGTTTTCAGTTTGTATCGAGTCATTTTTCAAAAATTTCAAAAAATTTCAGTCTTTCATTTGTTTGACTGCATTGGCCCAATCATCTAGGCACTTGTTCTACGGTGTTCTTGAACCTCCAAGGAGATACCATCCCAAATAAGGCAAATGTTAGGGTCAGTATATGCATACTTCCGTCAGGGATCAAATCTGCTCTTTGCATTTTCATTTTAGGTGTTTTATACTGAATTTTGATCATTTGATTGGGTCATGCCAAAATGGTCCATTGATGGTTGTCTTCTTCTTAGAAAATCAAATTTTCCCTCATGAGGTACATTTTCTGACCCATCTCCATGTTGCATTTAATTATGGTTTTAGTTATGTTACTTTTAGAGTCAAGGCAGTCATGTTTCCATTAGGTCTTAGGGTTCATTTCCAAGCTCAAAAGCATAGTTTCAGTGTAAATAAAGGGAAACAAAGGTATGAGAAAGACCAATAAACAAAGAGTGATTGGTAGTAAGTCATGGTTATTGTACAAAGATCTAATTTCACTGATGTAATTTTCATCTCAAAAACATGATTTTGAGATGAAAACTGAGTATTTTGGATGATTCATATTTTTTGATGTAATTCAAGTCATTTCATGTAATAAGTGTTCCCATAAGCTGCCCAAGCATTTCTCCTTGCTACAAGAAATGAATCCATTCAAGAAATCAGTTCAATCAAAGCATCATCCACCTAAAAAGAGACAAAGAAAGAAAAGCATTAAACAGATTTGAAGACAAAGTAAAAGTTCCAAAAAACATTATAAAGTGGGTTTTTTCTAAGGAAAAATCAAAATCCCCCTCTATATAAGATTTCAAAATCATTTTTCAAAATTCATCATACTCATTTGACAAAGAGAGAGAAGAGAGTTGAAGGTGTTGCACAAAAAATTGTCACCTTGGCATTCTGCAATCTGTAGGTTCCATTGTCACTTATACTTTCCTCCTTTGCAAGTCTTAAGCCTCAGTTCCTCATATCAAGCCTTGAAAATAATAGAAAGCCCTTAAAAGTCTCTAAAACTTTGGTTCTGCACTTTCTCTTAGCATTACCTATGGTCCCGCATCTAATGGTCATGTTCCTTGTGCACCTGACCACTCTGTCTCTGTGTTATGGGTGCAAAACCCTGTAAAAGTTAAAAAGGTGCAAGTATATTCTTAAAAACTCACTTTGAATCATTTCTAGAAGCTTCTAGAAGGAACCTTGAGGTGGCAAGTTCGCTCCCTTAAGGTTCATGCATCCCATACCTTAAGGATCTAACCCCTTGATGTGAGGAGCTTATCCCTTTGAAGGAGGACTCTATCCCTTCATAGCTGAACCTGTAACCTCCTTCCTTTGCACTATAAAATGAAGCATTGGGTTGGTTACTTGGAGGTTGAAAGCTGAATATTTTGTGAGGAGAGATTACATACCTCTTTGATCTCATTTAGAAGAGTGTGAGGCTTTTCAAAGTAAAGAATATTCCTATTTCAAACCTTGGGAAGAGCTTGTACAACATCAAGGCTGAAAAGGTTGTAAGGTTCTTCTATTTCAAAGTCAATACAAATAAGTTTTTTTTTTCTCAATAAGCCGTGTTTTATGGTTTATTTTATGGATTCCTTGATCACCATAATGAACATGATTTATGATATTAGCTATGCAGGTGTTATTTGATGTGTGCTTATTTGTGATTGCAGGTTCTCAAAAGGAAATTTTTTCGAACGGTTGAAGGATGGCTGCTACAAACTAGCATTGGACTTAAGGTAGGGCCTAAACACCTCTATAGTTTTTGTTATGAATCATATATGTTTAGAGAAAGATAGATTTTCTTGTCCTGCTTGTTGCTAGATACCTTTTGATACTAGGGAGATCAGCCTTGTCCGCAAGATCGATTTATCTGGCCAACAAATTGGTGACTCCACTGGGGATCCGAATTTGGTTTTTGGTTTTCCTTTGTCTTTGACTTGAGAAACTTGTTTTAGTTTCTGGATTTTGTTTGATGTGTGTGGGATTGTGTAGTTTTTAGGATCTGGATTATTTTTTTTTTTTCGAAGTTTTCAGAGGTCCGCACTTGCTTTTTACGAATAATGTGGGCATCTCCACACTTTTCCTTCAGTACATAGAGCAGTACCGCATCTGGTTCTACTGGAAGCCTGCGAACCCTATGAAATTTTTTTAAAAACCTAAAATGTTTTCTTCCAGTTAAGTTTAGGTTTCATTTACGACTTTTAGTGTCTACCTAGATCTGCATGTATTTTGTCAAAAATCTCTTGTGAATGGTATTTTTTGTTTTAGATGATTTTCTAGAAGTTTTGCATGCCTGGAGTGGTTTTCACTTGGTCTCTATAGTGACTCAAAGATCAGAAGCATAAGAAAACTTAAATTACCCTGGTGTCTTTTTGTCTTCTTGATGAGTCTAACTGGTTTGTGAAATTTGTCCTTGCTGAGAAATAGATTTCGTTTTTTCTTTGCAAATCTTTGAACGAACTTGGTTATAAGTTTTGAATTTCATTTTTATAAAAGAAAACATATCTGGATGTTTTTTTATTGATTTTTTATTCTGAAAAATTAATCCTTAGTTCATTGAAGAAGTAAAACGTCCTCAAAAAGAATTGAAGCTTTTATTTCAATTAGGTTTTGAGAAGTTTTTAGATCTCAAAATTAGTTTTGTAGTTTTGAGTGTTTTCTAGGAATTGTAGATCTCTTTTGAAAGAATTTGTTTTTGTAGTTTTAAGTGTTGAAAAGGAAAGGGATTTATTGTGAGCATAATTAGTAGTCTCGTTTTGAGTTCTTATTGAAAAATACAAAAACATTTTCTTTTCATTTACATGTTGAAAGAAAGATTTGTTTTTCAAAGAATTGCATTCTCGAACTCTTTCTTTTAGCTAGAAATTCATTGAAAGAAAAACAAATTGTTTATCATTTAGGTGCATTTTTTAGTGTTTTTGGAGTCGAGTCTTCACACCATCAAAGTTTCATTTCCATACCTATTGACTTAAGGAAGAACTATAAAAGTAACGCTTAATTAAAATTGATCTAGCAATCTTTTTATTTTCTAGGACTCTTATCAGCAATATAGCTTAGGCTAGTATCTTGGAGTAGGGAGTAATAAACTCTCCAAGATAGTTAAAACAAACAAGTAGCTATATCTCACGGTAGGAAATAAATCCAACTGTAATTGATATAAATTGGGAAGCTTCTCTTAAAGGAGTCAATCACGAGATCATATCCGAACCTTTAAGACAATCAAGTCTGTTTCATTGGGAAATATAGAAGATTTGCGTGTATTATAAATGGTAAACCTCAGATTAACCATTGTCTAGGAGCCTAGGGTCACTTGTTGGTAAACCTCGGATTAATCATGATGAGGAGCCTTCAAGGGGATTGAGCTTTTCTACTCTGCCCTTGCGCATAGATCGGATCGTAGACTATTCCCCTAGTTGTATTTGTTGTTATTGGTAACCTTAGTGTCCACAAACTTAAGATTATTTCCTAAGGTGATGGTGAAGGACGGGTCTCACTGTACCTGGAGTAGACATTGGCTAGACTCACTTGGACTCTTTGGGGGGTTCTCTTCACTTGATATGGTTTTGTGAAGAAGCTTGTGCCAGTCTGTTTGATTAAGCAGGTTATCGAGGTAACTGTTCCAACTGCCCTTTCTGTATTAAATTCTATGACGTTGGATTTCATCACCAACTAGTGTTTTTAGTACAAGAAGTTACTGTTTGTGTGTGGTTTGAACTCTTAGATTTTTTAGGCATGTGATTCAATTGTTTGTTTCTTTAGAGACTTTAGGTGGATTTATTGAAATTTTTCTTTGTTTGCATGTGGTTAGTTAAATATTTAATCGTGGCTAAATTACCCAGACAATCTTGTAGACTTCGGAGGCAACCTTCTGAGTATACACCAAGCTAGCTTGAAGGGCTATGAGCTCTTGTATCACCTAGTGATAGTAGAGTTGTGTCACCAGAAGCTGGAGAGTCTTAGTTAATTGTTCATCCTGATTATCAAGTTCAAGCAACAGAGTATATCTCTGAACCAATTTCATTTTCGGAAGTTACTGGTAGCATTTCTCCTACCAATGAATTAGTTGAAGAACCTGAAATTTCTAAGCCTGAAACTGAACCTACTGCTACTCCATCTTCAAGATTTGCTTCTCCACCTTCTAGTGGTCCTGGTTCACCCAAGGTAGGAAATATCATTGCCCAAAATCTTCCTTCTGGACTCATTTCTATTGAAGAAATTCTTAGTCCAGAAAAAGATATAAATCTCCCTGAAAATAAACCAACTTTAGAACTTAGGGAGCGTGAATCAATTTTCTATAGTCATTTTAGGAGTGACTCTTGGTACATATCATTAACAATTTTTTTAGAAAACCTGGGTATTATTTTTTCACCACCTCGAAATCCTTTTCATCCTATGCCCAGAGGTTATTATCCTCCTTTGAATATGTCGAGACGGTCATCTATGTTTTCCCAAACACCGGAAACATTTTTATATGGCGGTCCTTCTATTCCTTCGGGGTACTAGTCACTCACTAGTACTTTTTCAGAAGCATCTCCTCAACCAATTGAACATGAGATATCAACTGGTAATAATGGAACTCAACTGTTGAGCATAGAAGAAATTCTTATGATATCTAGTACTATTCCAAATCCACAACCTCAAGGTAGTCAGTTATAGCCTAGAGGGCAACCTCAAGGTAGTCAGTTACCGCCTGGAGGGCAACCTCAAGGTAGTCAGTTACCGCCTGGGGGGCAACCTCAAAGTACTCAATTACCGCCTGGGCGGCAACCTCAAGGTAGTCATTTATCGCCTGGGGGGCAACCTCAAGGACAGTACATACCTTCGGGACAATACATACCTCAAGGTCAACCCCAGAGTCAATACATACCTCAAGGTCAACCCCAGTTTCAATATATACTTCAAGGTCAACACCAATTTCAGTACGTGTCTTAAGGTTATCAACCTCAAGGTCAGTACCCAACTCAAGGTTTCCAACCACCTTCTGGTCAACCATTTGTACAAGGAGCTGGAAATGTACCATTTAATTGTCAGCCCTATGCTCAACCCAGTTATGGCCCTTCATATGCTCAACATTTTATGGGTCCATACCCCAGAATGAATATGGTGTGGGATCCATCTCAAACTCAACAGACTTTGTAACCTAATGTATAGTTATCAAGTCAACATGGACAACCTTTGGTTTTTGGTCCAACCCAACAACCTGTCCAGCCTACTGTTCAAGCCTCTGCACCTGGTGTAGTCCATCAGCCTGGACCTAGTTCACCTCGAACTCCGCCTCAAACTGCTGCTACAACTACTGCAGATTCTGTTCAATCTACCCCACCTACTTCTGGAGTATCAACAGCTCCGGTTTCTACTGTTCCTGCATCAGTGCAAATTCCTCGAGCCTCTTTACCACAGTTAGGACCTACAGTTCAGACTTCGGTCCAAATGTCTGTAGGATAGCCTATTCCAATTACGGTTGTCACAAGTCAACCGCAATTTACTTATCAATCATACCAGGGATAGTATCAATTCAGTCCTACTGTACAAAACCCAACTTATTAGTATCAACCATACCCTGGCTATACTTATCAGTAGCCTCTACAACCCCAGTTTGGTCTGGTTAATCCTGGTTACCAAGGAGGTTATAATATTCCAATTGCAAATCCAATTCCGGGTTATCCTGGATATCCTCCTCCTGGGGCTGGTCTTGTTACCCAATGTTTTCAAGACCCTAACCATCAGTTACCTTTTATTGCAACTTTGGATTTACCTGATTTTTCGCGCCTTACGAACAATCCAATTAACTATCTTCCGTATTGGCCGCCAATGCCTAATAAGTTGCCCAATGATATCCCGAAGTTTGAGGCTAAGTCAGGAGAGGATCCGTCAAATCATGTGATGACTTATCACCTCTGGTGTGCATCTAATTCCATTATTGATGATTAAATTAGCTTACGTCTTTTTCAATGCACTCTGATTGGTCTTGCTACTAAATGGTACATTGAGTTACCACGAGGCTCTTTTTATAATTTTAGTTAGTTAGCCACTTCTTTCTTAACTCATTTTCAGTTGCCTGTCAGATACGCCAATTGCACAGAATTGTTAACTTCATTAAAACAATCCACATCCACATATATTTCTGATCATATTCATGAATGGTGACGTAGACGATGTTTAGTGAAAGTTTTTATTCCGAATCAAATTTTAGTGGAATGGTTTGTCAAATCATTATTACCTAAAATCACTGAAGATGTAGCTAAGGTAGGAGTTGTTACTAAAGAGAAAGTAATTGCTCAGGCTTAGTACCTTGACCTCGTTTATACGTAGTCAGGTACTTTACATGAAAAAATCCCTGACCTTCTGAAACACAATCAAATAACTGCAGCTCCTTCTGGGTCTCATGCCGCTGATGGTATGATTGGTTCAGCTAGTACCAAAAGCAAGAAGAAATCTTCAAAGAATTCTTCTCCTATTCTAACTTTACCAGATTCCCCGACAAGAGACTCTTCCACTGAAATCCCTATCGATATCCATGTCATAGAATCATCTACAGCTAAAGCAAAATCTGGTGGTAAAAAGAAGGGGAAGAAGAAAAATAAACAAAGCTCAATAGAGAAAATAGATAAAAATTAATCTACTGACGAGAAACATAAACCTCACTATCCTTGTCTCATTTGTGACGAGAAGCATTTTACAAGAGACTGCCCACATCAAGCAGAGGTTGCGAAAATTGTCAAAGGTTCTTAAACAGTTGCTGTCTTGAAGGATCCTTTTCCTAGTCAAGATAGTAAGATGATTGGTTCTTCCTCAAATGCCTAAGAAGAACCCATTATGATGATGTCTCATGTTAGGATTGGGACGTGATCGCAAGATTATGGTAGTAAAAATCCTGTTGGTGGTAAAGAAGCAGAATCTTCTAATTCAAACCCATCAACTACAACTCCTCCTGGTTCTGATCCACTACAGATCGAGAAACCTAACCTTGACTTAGTAATCAAACCGCCTGCTAAAGGTATACTTCGGAAATCAGCTTTCAATCCACATGCGAGAACTGCTAAGAATTATAACATTATTGAAGATTTAGCTATTTCTCCTTTGGCAATGTCAGCTTTTGAGGTATTGTAATCATGCCCAACACAGCGTAAATTACTATTGTGTGCTATAGGAGTTATTGATATTCAGGATTCGAACCTAATAATCTTTGATTTAGAGAACAGTACACCCCACCTACCTCATCAAATGGATTTCTAGATTCCAATGTTAGTCAAAAACAGACCTTGCTTTCAAACTGTGATTGATGAGGGAGCTTCTACGTGTATTATGTTGATCCATTGTTGGAGATCGCTTGGTTCTCCAACACTCAATCAGTCTCCGACAATTCTAAAGGCTTTTGATGCTGAGGGTTCCATCCTTTTGGCATTTTGTAGGATTTACCTATAAGGGTCGAAGGCAAAACTGTAAATCTAGATATGGAAGTGGTTGATGCCCCTTTAGATTACAACCTTCTCTTGGGTCGCAGTTGGTCTTATGCTATGACTGCTATTGTTTCATCGGTCTTTCTACTTATCAAGTTTCCTCATAATGGAAATATTGTTACAATAGACCAATTGACTTATTTTTCGTCCAACCCAGCCTCTTCAAATAGTGTTTAGCATGTCGGTAAAATAGCTATCCCTTACAAGGATGTTGGGGTAGGTTTGATTAAAGATTCTGGTTTACTAGGAACTCTTCCCTTCCCTCCTCCTAATGTATCACCTTCTATTGCAACTATTCATATGATTTCATCAAACACTATTGCTTTTGATGATCCTTGGATCGTACCTTCCGATTCTGAGGTGGATTCATTTGGTAGCACAATGCCTTTGAGTCCCTTTAAAATTGCATATCAAGCTGTACAGTCATTTTCTGACTCTTGTTCAACCAAATCTGATTCAACGAATGTGGTCCATGGGGAATCACTTTCGATATCAACCTCAACTTCAACAACATTTTCTGATCCTGTTCATACTGATGAGCAGATTCGTGAACTTTTGTCTATTGATGATTTACCATGGGAAGATCTTCATCATCAATCTTCATTTTTACCTGAGCTTGATCATTTTGAAAATGATTTTTCATCTATTTTTACTATTGACTATGTCAAAGAACCATGGAATCCAATGCAACATCCTGATTCTGAGTTAAATTTGGGAAATATCTCTCGAATGGTTCCGATTGACATTTCAGTTAAACCCGGAATTATTGAAAACATTCATATAGGTGCTTCCTGTATGGACAATGAAATCCAAACTTATAAAGCCCTATTTCAAGAATTCTGTGACATGTTTGCCTGGTCATATGAAGAAATGCCAGGAATCGATCCATCAATTATTGTCCATGAAATTAAAACTTACCTAGATGCTAAACCTATCCGGCAACGTTTACGTCAGATACATCTAAGAAAATTTACTGCTATTAAAGCTAAAGTTGAGAAATTACTTCGAGCAAGTTTCATTTATCCAATTCCTTTAACAGATTGGGTATCAAATATTGTTCCTGTTAACAAAAAGAAAGGAATGATAAGAATATGTATCGATTATAGGGATATTAATCGAACTTGTCCTAAAGACAATTATCCAACCCCCTATATCAATCAAATTATTGATGATTGTGCCGGCAGTGAAATGTTCTCCTTTATGGATGGTTTTTCTGGTTAAAATCAAATCAACATACTTCCTGCTGATCAACCTAAAACGGCTTTCATTTGTCCATGGGGGACATTTGCCTATTGCAAATTACCTTTTGGATTGAAGAATGATGGAGCAACTTTTCAAAGGGCTATGTCTTACGCATTTCATGACATCAAGCACATTGTGCAGCCTTTATCTCGATGATTTACCTAACCATTCATTACGTAGAGCCGATCATCTAACTCATTTGCAAGCTATCTTTATGAGATGTAGGCCTTATCGAATTCGGCTGAATCGACACAAATGTGTATTCTATGTAGAAACAGGTCATTTACTAGGAATTTTCATTTCAAAATCCGGCATTCATGTCGATCCCTCGAAGGTTGAAGCTATCGTCAAATTACCTCCTCCTTTGACTCTTCGCCAACTCCAAAGTTTGCAAGGGAAAGAAAATATTTTACGTCGTTTCATTCCTAGCTACGCTGAGATAACAAAAGGTTTTACCAAGTTGTTGAAATAAAATACTCCATTCTTTTGGGATGAAATACTGACAAATCTTTTGATGCACTTAAACACGCGTTAACCCATGCACCGTTATTGCATCCTCCCAACTACAACCAGGATTACCTTTTATACCTCGCCGCTTCTCATTCCACCATTGGGATGGTTTTAGTTCAGGAAGATGAATTCAACAGTGAACATGTGATTTACTATCTTAGTCGAACCCTGAACCTGACTGAGCTTAAATATTTGCATGTGGAGAAATTGGCCTTGGCAGTTGTTCAAGCTATCCAAAGATTTCGTCACTACATCTTATTACGCAAACCACTGTAATTTCTGACGATAACCCTATGATGTATATCTTGATCAAACAATTTCTAGGGGGAAAGCATTCCAAATGGATAGTTATGCTATAGGAATTTGTCTTGGAATTTGAAAAATCCAAGGCAAAGAAATCTTTGGTTTTTATGGAACTGATGTGTGATTTCCCGCGTACTGATACTGAAACTATGGCGGAAAAGCCCATTGCAGACAAATCCTTGTTTCTTATCAGTACTCTTGATCCATGGTATGGATATATTATTGTTTATCTCCAAACCCAATCTTTTTGGCATGAAATCTCATGATCTCAGCGAAGGAAAATACGTTTCCAATCCCAACAATACAATATTATTGGAGATACACTCTATCGTTGTGGGGCGGATTCTATTTTCTGACATTGTCTAACTCATGAAGAAGCTGAAAAGGTTTTGGATGATTGTCACTCTGGAGCATGTGGCGATCATATGTCTGGGTATGCCACAGCCCAAAAGATATTGCGTGCTGGTTATTTCTGGCCATCCTTATTCAAAGATTGTATCTACGCAGTTCGGAAATGCCACAATTATCAAAAATTTTATCATAAGATGTGTGCTCCACCCGCTCCTCTCCACCCTATAGTTGTTGTCGGTCCTTTCTCAAAGTGGGGTATTGACTTTATTACATGTAACCCTCACTCGGCTCGGGGGCATGCATATATCATCCTTGAGGTAGATTGTTTTACTAAGTGGGCCGAGGCGATGCCTACATTTTCGGCAGATGGAAAAACTGCTGCAATTTTCATTTTCAATCATATAATTGCTAGATTCAGTGTTCCTCAAGCTATTATTACTAATCATGGAAGTCATTTTCGAAACATCATGATGACTGAATTGACAGATCAACTTGACTTGCGTCATGATAGTTCTACTCCATATTACCCACAGGCTAATGGTCTGGTTGAAGCTATCAATAAAGTTTTAGTCACTATAATCCAACGAATCATTGGTATTCATAGGTAGAATTGGCATAACATGTTATTTTCAGCACTTTGGGCATATCGAACCTCAGTAAAAACATCAACTGGTTTCACTCCTTTTAAACTGGTTTATGGTTTGGAAGTAGTGTTACCTATTGAATGCGAAATTTTGTCTTTGCAATTAGCCGTAGAATTACTCCCAACCACTTCTGAAGAGGAGAAATGTTTTTTTTTACTTAGCTCAGTTGTATGAGAATTAACACAATGCTACATTAGTAATTGAGACTCATGCGAAACGAATAAAAGCTCAGTACGACCGAAATGTTACACCTCGTAATTTTTCGGAAGGAGACCTAGTTTTACTATACGATCAAGAAAACGATAAGCTAGGGGCTGGAAAATTTGTACCTATGTGGAATGGTCCTTATATTTTTAAGCGAAAGTTGGCAAAAGGGGCCTATGAATTGGTAGATTTTGACGGTGTCTCTTTGGGTAAACCTAGAAATGGGCTTTATCTGAAGAGATATTATGCTTAAATTTTGGTGTGGAGATTTTTGTTAGAGTAGTAGCTAGTGTGTTTGAGATTAGAAAAGTGTGCCTAGTTTAAAGAGTGCTTGTTGTAGTACACGGAACATTTCTTCTGTAGCTTGGGTTATTTATTCACCCTCTGATGAGTTGGTATCTATGCATGGGGTAAGCCTCGGTCAAACAATGAATAACATTGGAGAGTATAGTGCAGTGATTGAGTTACTATTTGAATCCATCTCATTTGGGATTTGTAGTTTGATTGTTTGGTCAGATTCTGAACTTGTATTACAGCTTAACAGGGTTTATGCCATTATAAATCCAATGTTATTAAGATTATTTTTGAGAGTTCGTCTCTTGGAACGTGAATTTGATTACATTGAATATCAACATATTCCAAGATATTTAAATACATTAGCAGATGCAGTTGCTTATTGTATGATAAATAGACATTTGCAATAATCAAAACAGTAAATTTATAACATTCCATAATATGTTACACAAGATAGCTAGTAATAGTGATATATCATAGTATAGAAATGTGTCAAATATACATTGTCTTCGATCATAGGTTGAAAACCACCTTATGATCAGCAAAAATGATAATACAAAAAGACATAAAATATCGTGTGAGTCTACAAAAGCGATCATCCTATCCCTGGTGATGATCACAATAAGAAACCACTACTTAGGCCACCCTACAAAGGAACCTCCTAAAAGGTCCTAGGACCCCAATCACATATCATTGTAACCTAAGTGGAATATCATTTATGCTAGTCTCTAGAATATCTGTTGTCAAATGCTCTAGATGATTCTCCAAGTCAGTTAGGATCTCTGTAGATTGGTCTTGTGGGGCCGGTACTGCTGCAACTGGGTATCTCCTCTCATAACGCTGGAGAGTGGCTGGTCATCATGGACCCACATCTGCATTTAAAACTTTTTGTTTTCATTGGATGATTTAAAAAAACAAAAAAAATAGTTAAAACTTAGAAAAGCGTTGAAAATGATTTTACCTAAATCATCCCACTGCTCTCCTGGTGGAAGAGTCATGTCTAGGTCACCGCAATAATCCATCCAGTAAATGGAAAATCCTGGATCATGAAAATTTGGTTTCTTAACCAACGAAAATAATTAGGTGGAAATCAAACAACCTCTGAACCCTCCTTAGGATGACGGGCCGTTACTGCAACCCAAATCATTATCCTAGGCTCTCGAGGAAGTCCAGCCTCAACGGAAAGTTGTTGTGGGACCAGCATAGGGACCCTCTCTAGACCAAAGTTCACAACTAGGAAACCATATCCAAATTTTTTTAGTTGTTCGTTCTTTGATTTAGTTAGTTGGCCTTTTACATTCGCCAACACAGCTTCGCACCAGTTGAAGATGGTACCTCGATAACAGTCTATTGCCATTCGCATCTAAGATCCGGTAGCTACATGAAATGCTGCACTCCCGCATAGTCTGGTGACAGTGAATGCAATAACCTTAAGTTTAGGACGGTCAATAGTTTTAATATCGATCCGTTTGTCCTTTGTTTGATCATTGCAAAACTCCAATCGGAGACTAGCGACAGACTGGCCACCTGGCCTAGTCCCAAAAAGAGATAATCGTTTACCTCTCTTGGCCAAACTAGTCAAGAAATATATGTCCTCTAGCTCAATTTCAAGCTGGTGGCCACCAATCATGAAACACTGGTCCTGTATGTTCCACCTGTCTACGAGCCATTGCAAGAAGTCTACTTGGGCCCTCATGCCTGGTATGGCCCAGAATTTAAACAGTCTGCATGCTTTCAATGCTTGCATTGTGGGTGGATGAATTAATGTGGCAAGATCCACATCCTCATGCTCGCGTTCCCACCAAATAAGCATTTTGTATGTCCTACATTGCAAAAAAGACGTATTAGAACAAGGTAGTTCAAAAAAATTTGGGCAGAAATGGAGAAATTTGAAATTTTAAAACCTATTTCGCGGGGTCCGTACCCACTGGTTATGGATAGTACGTAGGTCTGCACTCGTCGTAAGCAATATTTGTGGACCCACGATTCTTTTCTTTCTATAAAAAAGTCGGGGTCCGTAGGGGCAATATGTTTCACCTGCAGGCCCCCGCGAGCATTTTTCTAAATAAAATTTTCTTTAAAAAATCAATTTTAAAGCCCTAAAATGAAATGTAAACAATTGAAATGCAAGATAAGGATGATGTCGATTACCTGGAGTTGATAGTTTTCAATTCCAACTGACAGATTTTCCGCAATCTTCACAGGAAGTTTCTTACCCAAAAGCTCTCACTTCTCACTCTGAAATCAAATGGTAAAAATGAATTTACAAAAGCCCTTTTTATAATCTTTTTTTAATAAATGAATTTTTATTAAAAAAAGCTTATAGCCGTTGGCAATATAGCTGTTGGAGTCTCTGCACACACTATTTAAACATGCTAAGCTGGATTTGATCTTCAACTTGTCCTGACGATGAACCACACTGGTTGGTTCGAAACGCGTCGACAAATTATTAATTATGTGATTTTGCTGAAGATTCTCTAAACTAATGTTATGGATCACAGAAGTCTAAATTCATTAATAAATGAATTTTTAATTTATTTATTTTTCACTTTAAAATGGTAAATTTTTGATGCATTTTTATTTATCTTAAACAGGTATGAGTAATGCTTTGAGTTTTTGTGCAGAACATTGGATTTTTCAGGGAAAATTGATCATTTTCAACACAGGGCATACTTTTTTCACTTTTTCGAACTCTCCCAAAATTTACAAAAAAGAAAAACATAGGAGTCCTCTTTAAGCTCTTTTTTGACTCATAAAATATGAAAAGATTGACGAGTGTTTCTTTTTAAACTCATTAAAATAGAATTAAAAGGACGATCCACTTACAACTCTTTTCTAACTATATAAACATGAACAAATCGTCCAACTTTTGTCGTTTCAGGTTTGATATTGGTTATAAAACGATGTTTCTTTGATCGTTTTTTTACTTTTCCAGATCGGAGCCACTAATTATGAAAAGTACTCCTTGATCATAGTGATCAAGCGGTTCTCTCAAGTATTATTTTATACCTTTTTAGGCTTGGGGGACACAAATTTACGAAAAAGGACACCCATGGAGTTTCCTTAAGTTTTTTTTCTGACTCCCTAAAATTGAAAAAAACCGAGTTTTTCCTATACCGGACTCGTTAAAATTTAACAGTAAAGGACCTATTCAATTTTAAACAGGAAAGAACCACTCCTTCTTAGGGTTCAAATTTTAAACTAAGTTGGACTCGTTTGAAGGATGAGCTTATAAACAAGCAAATGTTATCCTCCTCAAGCTTGTCAAAAATAAAGAGGTACTTGCCAGAAATGGTGGGGGAAAAAAGAGAAAAATGAACTCGTTTGTTACACTTTGTGCTTTATAAAAGCAATTAACCACTCTTGAACATGACACTTTTATTCACTTGGGTTGGGAAATCCTTTGCCTAATAGTTAATTAAACCATATTGAAAGTCTTCAGCCAGTTTCTGGGTATTAGCTTTGAGTCAATTGTCACCAAACTATCTGCAGTGTCGTTATGTGTTCAAGAGATCAGTTCAAATAAACCATTCATCTACAAGATATCTGTCATCCATTTTGACCATCCTTAAGTTAGTCCTTGCCAAATATATTTCTTCAAAACTTGATCTATGATTTCGTGTTGTGGGCTTGCCTACGATAGATCACTTTCTATCGACTTCAGCTCATTATCTAGAAAGATGATCTAGGAATCGTCAGTATCCTGGAATCTGCATGCCCTAATGGCAGGTTTCTCGCCTTCAACAATAGGTTGCATCATTGACCTTTGATTAGAGGATTCTATGACATGTTTGACATCAGCTCATCTATTCACATTTCATGGATAGTACTGAGTACTTTGAGAGCCATTGACATTACTGGTGCTTTCTCGCACACTTGTTAACAATTCACATCATTGACTAGTAATCAAGTGGTTTCTACCATGTTCAACTTTGACACATTTATTCACATGGATAGAATCGTACTAGTTTGGGGAGCAGAAATCAAGACCCTGGATCTAGTTTCTACCATGCAGGATGCGAGGAATTTTGTTATTCATTATACTATGGACTATTCATAAACAGATGGTTGCACCCATACTGTGTCTACACATGTCTATACTCGTGGTGTATTATAGAATCATTCATGTATCAGAACAATTTAGTTAGTTTTCTATTCAGTTTGATCTGAGTATGGGAATGCCTACCTTAGCGATGATATGTTCACATATATATATTTTGCATTGAATGTTTTTACAGATTCCGACTGGGATTTCCATAGGATGATCCTTGAAACGATAAAGTACTTCACTCTTCATAGATGACAAACTCTATCTTCATCTATTACAGACTTCGCACTTTAGGGGGCAATCTATTGCACAAAGAATTGTCACCTTGGCATTCTGCAATCTATATGAGTCCATTGTCACTCATACTTTCCTCCTTTGCAAATCTTAAGCCTCAATTCCTCATATCAAGCCTTGAAAATAAGAGAAAGCCCTTAAAAGTCTCTAAAACTCTGGTTCTTCACTTTCTCTTAGCATTACCTGCGGTCCCACATCTAATGGTCATGTTCCCTGCGCACCTAACCACTCTGTCTCGCAAGTTCGCTTCCTTAAGGTTCATGCAACCCATACCTTAAGGAGCTAACCCCTTGATGTGAGGAGCTTATCCCTTTGAAGGAGGACTCTATCCATTCATAGATGGACCTATAACCTCCTTCCTTTGCACTATAAAATGAAGCATTGGGCTGGTTACTTGGAGGTTGAAAGCTGAATATTTTTGAGCTGAAATGATGTTGGAACTTAGTCTTCCTAATTGAGCTTTTGTGAGAGATTTCATACCTCTTTTATCTCATTTGGAAGAGTGTGAGGCTTGTCAAAGTAAAGGAGATTCCTGTTTCGGACCCTGGGAAGAGCTTGTACATCATCAAGGCTGAAAAAGGTTGTAAGGTTCTTCTATTTCAAAGTTAATACAAATAAGTTTGTTTTTCTCAATAAGCTGTGTTTTATGGTTTATTTTATGGATTCCTTGATCACCATAATGAACATGATTTATGATATTAGCTATGTAGGTGTTATTTGATGTGTGCTTGTTTGTGATTGCAGGTTGTCAAAAGGTAATTCTTTCGAACGGTTAAAGGATGGTTGCTACAAACTAGCGTTGGACTTAAGGTAGGGCCTAAACACCTCTATAGTTTTTGTTATGAATCGTATATGTTTAGAGAAAGATAGATTTTCTTGTCCTGCTTGTTGCTAGATATCTTTCGATACTAGGGAGATCAGCCTTGTCCACAAGATCGATTTATCCAACCAACAAAAGGAGAGAAGAGAGTTGAAGCAAATTGGTGGCTGAGAAAATCGTGGGCACTGTGCACAGGGCAAATTATGGAGGCATTGCACATAGAGCATGGAACGTTGTGCATACAGCTAGAGTGCTATGGATAGAGACAAAGTGCCAATGTATTTTTGCACAGTTCTACACATACAACAGAGTGTTGCGCACCTGTACAAGGCACTGCGCATAGGGCCAACAAACACCAAGACTATTGTAAAAAACATCTAAATCACTCTTTTACTACATGGAGCCTCTAAACAAGTAAGTACACTCCTTAAACCATCCTCCCAGCACTCATTTCATGATTTTGAATTTTTTTTTTCTATTTGAATTTTCAAGCCCTAGGTTGTCTAAAAAACCCTCCTTTCTTACCATATCCCTTATTCCCACATTTTGTTGTCAAATCCCTACACATATACCCTATACTCTAATCCCCAAAAAAAATCCTTACACCTATCCCCTATAGCCTAATCCCCCAAACAAAATCCTTAAACCCCTATTTACTAAACAGTCCCTACCAAAAAATACCCTCCTTCTCACTTTCACATCATACATATCTCATCCTACATCACACAAACTCCTCTCACCTTCCCCTATCCCTATTCACCATAATTCACTTTTTGATTACCTTCTCTAGGGTTTCTAAAGCTTAAAATTCAAAAGACATGGATAAAGAGGATAAATATTATGACGAGGAGGAAAACGGTGGCAGTGAAAGCATGGGAGATGAACCTCAACATCAGAGAAAACCACATAAGGGAGGCAGAATTATCAAAGAGGAACCATCAAACATCAGAGAGTTATAGGCTTCTCATATGATTGTCTCTTGTTTCAGGCATCTAGGGTGTTATGAGTTTTGTGAGCAGGTACAAAGAGTTCAACATCATCCTGAACTGACCAAGCTTTTTGTAGCCAATCTCCATGATAACAAGGTAATCCTTGCCGGGGTGACATTTACAGTTTCATCCTCCATCATTGCTGCTGCTACAAGGATTCCGAATGTGTGGGAAAAATGGTATAAAGCACATGATTTGGATGAGCATTGCTATGAGCCATACATCAAATCCAGGTACAGGATTGAAAAGAAGAGGACCTTTCCTTTCAGGTTCCTTCACAACAAGTATGCCCCTATGATGAGGATCATTATGAAGTATTTTACATGTGAGGGCAGATTTTCTAGAGTGTACACCTATCATATTAGGCTTCTTATGCACTTCACAAGAGTGAAAATGATGAACATCCCGTACTTCTTATTCAGGAACATTAAGAAGATGGCCTACATTGTACAAAAAAAGCCATACCCCTAGCAGATGAATAGTATTTATCACTATTCCTTGATTAATATGATTGTGCTACATCATCTCAACCTCCTCAACATCTCCTCGGATACATTTATTGTCAATGACATCTTCAATGGTCCTCAGATTCCTCCACCAATGCCTCAAGAAGCAGAAAGGCCTTCCAGCAGTGTCAAAGTAAAGAAAAGTAAGAAGGCTAAAGAGACTAAAGTTGTTGAGAAGCCAAAAACCTATGAAAAATATCAGAGAGGGCTAAAAAGTTGTTTGCAGTGGATAGGCAAGTGTTTGCTCCACCTGATGTGGAAGGGGCCTTGCCTTCTTCATTAGCTCATAGGAAAATGTGTGCTCCACAAACTGTGGAAGGGGATTTGCCTTCTTCATCAACACAAGAGGTGCAACAGGTGCATAAAGGGAAAGAAAAGATGCTGGAGGAAAGACTCAATGATAAATAGGAAAGGGAGTTTGATTTGATGGAACATGATGAACCAGAACAGCCAAACATTCATAATGGCATTGAGATAGTCGACTTCAAGGCTCAAAAGTTGGCAACAAATGAAAATATAACCATAAGGGAAAAAGATGCACAGATCCAAGCATTGATGGACAGCTTGGCGAGAGCTAAGTATGTCATTTTATACCTTGAGCTAGAGAACAAGCATATAAGTGAAAAACACATCCTCATGGAGTTGGAACTTCTCAAAACAAAGAGGCAAGGTGACAAAGGCAAATCAGAAATGCAAGAGGAAGAAACCCTAGCCACCTTGACTACAAAACAAAGGCTTGAAACAGAGATTGAGTAGGATAGAGAAACATGGCTTGATAGGGTCAACTTTCATTTGGAGAAGCTACTATAAAGGGCCAAAAGGGACAATCAAATCATTAGGCACATAGCTCGCCATTACAGGACCTGGAACAAGATTTGTAACATAAGAGTCAAGCAAATGAAGACAAGGCTAAAACAAGCACTCAAAGGAAAAAAGGAGGGTGATAGGCTTAGATTGCTTGCTAAAGCTTCCTTGGCAAACCTAAACACTTGATGGTGGTTTTCTCCACAAATTTTGAGTAAGTTTTGATATTTTTTTCCTTTTTGAAGAATTTTGCAATTTTTGACTTAGAAAAATTGGCTCTATGCGCAACGCCACTGGCAATGTGCTTTTCCTAGGGGCATCCAAACAGGAAAGGGTTAGAATTTTTGGATTCACAATGATGCGTACATGCACCCTGTACATTTTCTAATCTTTTGCAGCAAAACTAGTCAACCAAAAGGTCAAAAAACACCCAAAAAATGACCTTTCTACCCTCTTTTTGACCATGGCGCTCCACATAGAAGAAGTATTGGGAGAATCCATGTTTGAGGGGTAAAATCAACTCCAAATGCGAAAATAAAGGTAGATTTGGAAATTAGACAGGATAGGCTTTCCAATGAACTATCATGATCTCAATTTGGACACTGGGAAGACCTCCAAAATGGTCCTGCAAAAAGTGCTGCACAGAGAGCTTGAGCGCTATGCATAAGACAATTTTATGCTGAATTTTCACTTTACTGTGCCATGACTGTAATTTTGGGTTTTCTCTCATGGATGATGTTTTTACTGATGTAAATGGTGACTAGGCATGTAAATAGGATGGATAGTAGTTACTGGAGGGTAGATTCATTAGATCAAAAGTTATCTTGAGGATAAATGAATCAGTTTCCTCCCTTTTAGAGGCAAGTTGTTAGGGTTGCCTAGGTTCTAGTTTCTTGTTCAGTTTTTGATGGATTATTTCCTCATCTTAGGGATTTGACCCCTGAGGATGGGAGGATGTTGAATTAATGTCTATATCTTCTTTTTCTTTCTCATTGTAAAGGGTTGGACTCAATCGGATGCTTATGCTTTGAGTAGACATTATTTTGTATCAATTTCAATAGGAGATTAATGAAATGTTGCAGCTATTTCTTAGGGATCCATGTGGTATGATGTTCAGTTCAGTTTTCTCTATTGTGATCATATGTTAGAATGTTTTTTTTACTTCATCAATCACTTCATTCTTATAAGTGGATGTTTTCAAGTTGATAGGCAAAACCCATACTTTTATGTTCTATTTTGGGGAAATGTTCACAGTCTATGTTTTCTTCAGTTTGGGAAGAATCCTTGTTATTTACATGCTCTTTCTAGCTCCTCACCTATCTTTAATCACCTATCCCATCAAACCCTAGAGTGTTGAGCCTTGTGCCTACCTTGCCCCATCGAACACCCTGCAATTTTGACCTAATTTCCTTGCTCTAACTGTTTGCCTCCTTCTGGTCCAGCAAAACCCTTCAAAATCAAAATAAAACTTTGTGCTACTATACCTAGCCTAATATCAGTTTCTAGATCGAGTCAATTTGGCTAAGATCCTTACAGAGAGATCCCTCTCATGGCCTAGTAGGGCTAGCTACTTGGCTAAGCATGGTTTGTGGTTACCCTAGCATTGCCTTCCTTCAGCCTGAGGTTCAATCCAGGTGCTAACAAATAGTTTTATACAGTCTCATGGATGAGTACCCCTTATAAAATATTCCTTCTTGATCCTCTATTGATTTCATATCAAAACAATGGTGCGAGCGTGATACTTGCACAACTATCCTAACTAAAACATAACTGACTTAATTACATTCTTGAAATGGAATATTTACAAAAATAGAAAAATCACAAAAGTGTCATGATTGACATAATCAGAAATATCTTCATTGATGTTGGGCCACCTCTGGTTGAAGGGATCTTGGCTTGATTACTTGGAGATGAGTTTTTCCACGGTGTTGGGCTTGGTAGAAGAGAACGAAAGAAAGTATGATGAGCAATTTTCAGGCTGGTAAGCTTCACATAATTTGGCTTGGTGGGAAATAATGTCTTCACCAACCACACCAACTGGAAATCCCTCTTTAGCTAGTTGACTATAGATTTTACTTTAAGAGGGTAGGTCTTTCTTTGGGAGGAGTTAGTGTTACTCTTAACTTTCACCAACATTTTATTGTACTGCTCCCATGGAGTGAGTTATCCTACGAGGTCCTAATAGCTAGGAAATATAACTCTAACCATCTATTTGAAATATGAGCCAAAGGTAGCCACATATCTTAACTCTTTTTCCAAACAATCATCGACTTTGCCTCTAGTGGTTTCCATATAAATCATCATGGAGACCTCTATGACTGCACCTACTTGATCCACGATATCCATAATTCTTAGCTCACTGGTTGGATTCTCACTTATACTAGATAAATGTTCTATAGTCTTAACATTTTCACCACATTCCTCCTTGGCTGATAAGATAAAGAACTCAGTATTTAATGACGATTCTCTTTTTCTTCCATCAGAGTTATATTCCCCCAGATGTTCTTTACTTTAGCTATAATTTCATCCCATATCAACTGCTTGGCTTGGAGGAGGGGCATATTTCCTTTTAGCCTAATTTTGAGCTTGGTAATATCTTGGTTTGAAATCGACATATTTTTACTAATCTTCTCAGCATTTTCCCTTGCTATCTCCACCTATTTTTCCTCCTATGTGAGGTAACACTTGGCATTTTCCAAATCCAGTTGCACTTTCTTGAGTTCACATCCAGAGAGATGCAATATAGTAAGGATCTTAGTGAGATTTTTAGTGGGATTTTGTGGATTGTTTGGGACCATCACTGCAAAAATATGTGTCTATCGTATGTTGGAGCTCTGCCACATGTTTTTTGATGTCCACGGCTTCATTATTTCTATCAATTAGCTTGTTGGCAAGGATCTCATTTTCTTCTTCTACCTAAGTTAATTCCCTAGATTACACATTTTCACTAGTAGGAATCTTTAGCTAATGCCTTAGGTCCTGGATCTTAGCCTGGGATATTTGGATAAGAGTCTCTAGCACAATCTTATCTTCTATATTTACTCCGAATTTTACAATCAGTTCCTTGAAATTTTCATTCTACAAGTGGAGAGATCTAGAGTTAGTTCTCTCTTGCTTCATCTTATTGGAAGCCTTCTCTAGTAACTTATCATCTTTGATGATTGTCATAACATTTAGGATTAACTTGTCGTACAACATATCTCCTACATTTCTGTGAAAATTTATTTTGTTCGATAGAGGGACACTAGTCATGTCGAGTGATACATCCATAGTCCTAAACTGTGATCCTGAGGGAAGGGATTGTCTTGAGAGATGATGTAATTTAAACTTCATTTTACTTCTTTGTAAATCCATAGCAGCCATAATTCTAGTGTGATAAGGGGCCAAATGTGATTCCCACTATTGTTGCATTTCCCCCCTAATCCTTTTGTTTATTTCCTTTGTTAAGTTGACTATTTCCCAACTAGGACCCATTTTCGTAGAACTTCCTGCAAAACCCAAAATAGCTACCTATGTAAATGTGGAGGTAGAAGCTTGAGGGGATTTTCTAAAGTCACTTGAAATTTGGATTGGTACGGGTTCCTCTCAATTTCTAGTCTCGATTTCTTCGTCCACTATTTCTTGAGTTTTAACTCTTTTCCTTAGTGTATGTCCTCCATTTCATTGTCTCCAGACTCATCTACATTTCTCTTTTGAGCCTTATCCTTTGAGGTTGGAGTCTCCATATCCATCTCTATGTTAATAGGATAGGAATCAAAGTTAGCCTTCCATTTAAGTTTAGGCCTATATTCATGATCATAAGAAGAGGCATTAATACTCTTCCTTTTCTTTGAGATTATTCCATGGGGGTCATACTGCCAAATATCACCCATCTCAAAATTTATCTCCTTCAACAATTTTCAATTTGATGAAAGGCATGTATGGTATTCACAACAAAAGGTCCAATTGGTTTACCTAATTTGAACATGTAGCCCTTCTTGGCAAGGATGAAGTGGATTTGATCAACATGAAAATGTTTTCAAATGAACTATAGGGAAAAAATTGTCATGGGCATGAAGATGCGAAAACGGGAAGGGGGGAGCTCACATCCATAAACCCTAATTTCAGTCAAAATCATTGAACAAATACCAATCTCCCACCCTAGTATCCTTGCTAAGTTGGAGGATGGTTTTTTGTTGGGGTAGAACCCTTGGGGGAGAGATATTATTGATGATTTTATGTGTTGTTGACATATAGGTGGAATTAAAATGAGAATAACCTTCATTGTTGGGTTTATTTTTGACAATAACATCCCAATGTAAAACAAATTTTAGCTTTTTGTGAGAATCCATAAGATTGAGGCCCAAAAACTTGAATCTATCCATATGGGTATACAGAAACAAATAAAAGAGAATGGAATAGTACTAGAAAAATCGAGTAATAGGGGAATGGTGTAAATGGAACTTAATAGATTTAACTAGGAATGAGGGTATATAAAAGACATGGTCTAGTTGCATCATGTCTCTCAAAAACCCTATCGTGGCCTTGATGATGTTGGTGGCATCATCCTCTCTAAATAGTAAGGCAATCACAGTGAAAAGAAGTTGCATGGCTTCCGTAAACATGGGTACAGGAAAAGAGTCAGAGATGGGTTAGGTTTGGTGGCCAAGGGCTAGAATCACCTAGAGAAATAGTTGTCATGGGTCGGCTGAGAGGGAATTATCGACATAGAATAGAGTTTTTTCTGTCAATTTCTCAAGGTTGAGAACAGTCTGGGTAGACAAGTTCTTTTGAATCAATTCTCGAGTAATTTCTAGGATTTTAACTCCTACAGAGGATATGAAACATTTTTTCTCCTTGAAGTAGGCTGCCTCAAGTGAGAAAACAAACTCAAGGAAATGGTAGATAGATGGGGTGATTTGGTAATACAACCCTAACTCTACTACCCTAAAAGGGTCTTCCTTTTTAAAATGGTGGTTATACATTTCGAATCAGAGATCCAACATGTGGTAGGGGATGGGTGATTCATAAATTTGATCTTCTTTTTCCATGAGGGGATCTATGTTTGAAGATGGTCTGATCTCTCATGATTTAGGGGTTTTGGGTGTAGGTTTCTTCATTTGAGGATAAGGATAGAAAATGTGAGTTGTGCAGTTGTGGGTTACTTGGTGATTTGGAAAATTTGAACTAAACAGTGTTGAGGATGATTTTGGGCTATCTGATAGTTGAACGGTGTTGAGGTATGGAGGAGTGACAAAAATTCTTAACTGTAATAATGCATTTTGAAATTCAAATGGCTAGTGGGTGTGATTTATATAGGCGATAAAAAATGGTAATGTGACATCAGTAGAGCATGTGAGGGGGTGACATGTGACGACAAGGGATTGGTAAGTCGACTAGATGACAAAGGGAGAGCGATAACTTTTACCTTTACCACAATTCTTGCTTTTTGTTTTCAATCACATCTCTATGTGTAGTGTGACAGGTGTGGTCCCCATCTCTCTAGCAGGTGGAAAATTGGGAGCCAGGATCGAGTTTAGACCCTCCATGGTCAATTTTGTTCATCGATCAACATAACCACCCCTTTTGACTTTTCTTCTTAGGGGGGTAGCGCTGACATGTTGGTCGCGCTTGTTTCTCCCCTGTCATTCTTATGGGGGTGGGTGGAGTCGCGATGGATGATGATCTGCTAATTAAGTGCTCAAAGATTAAATGTGATGTTACGTCCAGTCATAAATGGAACCCACCTTCAATTTACCTTCATCTTTTGATTACTATTCTTGTGAACAAGAGGGAATTTCATGGTGCACCTGTGTGAGCGCAATTTTTGTGTAGTAAACATCTATCCATTTTTTTATTTTCACATCATTAGTCTAATTTGTTCCTCTCTACATAAAAATAAAGTTTGGACCACCTGATAAAATATGAAAAGGACAAGAGAGGAACAACAACTTCTCTATTCCATTCTCCATTAGGAGAGAAAGAAAGTGAGGGAGATAAAGAAGGACTAGACATGGAGGGATATAGATATTGAGATGGAAGTTGGAAAGGGAGAGAGAGAGAAGGGGGAGAGATGGAAGAAAGGGGTGGGGAGTTTTATGTAACCAGCTCACAAAATAGAAGAAAAGAGAAATCAACAACTTCAAAATCAGCCTCTTTGAGGGGGAAAGCTCCTTTACATTACACACATGAACAATTCTTCGATGATTCAAATGACAAGACCTCCTTTTTATATATAGGAGTCTAGGGGGTCACAATATAATTAGGGTCGACATAACAATAATATTGTAAGGGCAAAATAATAATAGTAGTGGGCTTCTATGGGACACAATAATAACAATATGGGGGCAACATGGGCAGAAAAACAACAATAAGGGGCTACTATAACAATAATAATAAGGGAATACACTAGTATTATAGGGACCTAGCATTCCCCTCTCGTTCAAAAAAGTGTTGTCCTCAACACTTCAGTAGTTCTTGATGCTTCTGTATAAAATTATCATCCTCCCATGTGGAATATTCAGTTGCTAAGTTCTTGCACTTGATGAGATACTCTAAAATTGATCGATTTCGTAGTTGTCAATTTCATGTTTCTATGATTGCTTCAGGTTCCAATATGATTTTTCTTTCCTCATCAAGTTTTGGCAATATTGTTTTAACTAGGAGCTTTTCATCTATAACCTTCTTTAAGCATGAAACAAGGAAAATTGGGTGAACTCAGGAAGGTGCACGAAGCTCCAATTTGTATGCCATAGTACCAATCTTTTGTAACACCTTGTACGAATCATAATACTTAGGTGATAATTTATTATCATTATTAGCTTTCTTGAGGGAAATTTGTCTGTATGGTTGTAGCTATAGAAATACCCAATCACCTACATCAAAACTTATTTCACTACAATGTTGATCTGCCTATTATTTCATTCTATTTTGTGCCAAAGTGAGGTTATCCTTTAAGAGTTGGAGAACTTGTTGTTGATGCTCGTTATGATCTTCCACTACTTGAACATTAGAATTTTATTTTAAAGATGGTGTGATGGACGACAGATGATATTCATAAAATTCCATAGATGGGGTCATTTGTGTTGTAATATGCAAGGAAGTGTTATACCACCATTCAGCCAGAGGCAAGTACTTGACCCATTATGTCTACTTATCAGATACAAAGAAACAAATATATCCTTCCAAACATTTATTCACTATCTCAGTTTTCCCATGAGATTGAGGATGATAATATGAGCTATGAGCTAATTTAGTACCCAGACAAGAAAATAATTATGTTGAAAAAATTTTGGTTAAAATGGGATCTCTGTCGCTTACAATAATCTTTGGGTTTTCATGTAGCTTTTGAATTGTTTCCATAAATGCACTAGTAGCTATACTAGATTTAAATGGATGAGATAATGCACAAAAGTGTGTGTACTTGGTAAGTCTATCAACTACCACCATGAGGACACTCTTTCCTTCAGACTTGGGTAAACGTATGATAAAATCCATTGAAACCTCCTCCCAATGTTGACTTGGAATGGATAAAGGTTGTAACAGACTCAGGGTCTTAATTGTCTCAACTTTATTTTGTTGGAAAACCAAATATTCTGCCATGGAATTTTGAATATCATATTTAAGGCCATCCAAAAGAAAATCCTTCTTAACCCCATGGTAAGTTTTTAAAAATCCTTAGTCCCTCCTAAGGGAGAGGTGTACAATTCCAGAAGAATCTTTTGTTTGAGTTGGGAATTCTTACAGAGGTATAAGCAATCCTTGTACCATAACAAATCATTTTTCCAACTAACTATATCAAATGTACTGGGATCTTGCTGTAACTTTTGAATGAGTGACCACACTTCTTAATCATCCTTCTAGTCATCCCTTGCCTCGTTTATCCAATCTGGTTAGATAGTAGAAATTGCATAAAGCAATGCTTCCACATCCTCATCCTTTCTCGAGAGTGCATTTGCAACAACATTTTGCTTCCCTTTTTTGTAGATGATTTCAAAGTCATAACCCAGCATCTTCGCGACCCATTTTTATTTCTCTTCTGAAGATAATATTTGTTCTAAAAGGTTTTAAGACTACCATGATCTTTTTTTACCTTGAAGTGCCTTCCCATTAGGTAAGGTCTCCATTTCTTAAGTGAATGTAGTATTTCCAAGATTTCCTTCTCATAAATAGTTTTGTGTAAATACTTTCCTTTGATTGGATGAGTTTCAAAAGAAATGGGTCTTTGTTCTTGCATTAAGACAATGTTAGCCTCACTCTCATAATAAAACAATTATAAATCCAAAAATCATAATTAATAAATCAAATCTTGAGAATTAGGAGTTAGTTCCTCAAACTAGGGAGTTTAGTTAGGATGAGAGATTATCTCCAACTAGTTCTCTTATACTAGTGTGTTGTTGAGATATTTTCTCAACCAAGCTTGTTCAAGATAGATGCACTATATTGAGACAACTTCCTCATGTATTTATATGTATCATAAACATTATTTTAATAATGAAATTCATGAGAATGAGAGACTATAGGAAAGTCTCTCATGCCTTTTCTGCCATGTCTAGTTTTTCTATATTTCTTATATTTATTTTATGAGTGAGTGTGTTATTATTTTTTTTTTAGTTTTCTACATGTGGTATCAGAGCAATATGACCTTGTGAAGAAAATAGGAGAATAATGTGATTGTGCGAGTGATTGAGTGTGCTTGCTGATTAACTATGGCAATGTGTGTTAATTTCTTTATTTGAAAAAAAGTCGAAATAATCCTGAGCATTTTTTACTTAAATTAAGGGAAAGCAGTGCTTCGGTCAAATTCTACGAAAAGATAAACCTCTAAAGAGGTTCTCTAGCTATTCAAAGTTTGGTATTTTTAAAGAAGTGTTCCAGAAATGCTTTCCCGGTAGGATGTATTTAATGTAGGACGTTCGGGCAGAGTTCTTTGAGTTCGACTGGAAGAATTGCAAGAGTTTGGATCTATTGACGAGGAGCGTGTTGTATGTTTAAACCGCAGAGGCCAAGGGTGGAGACAGCCAGTCGAAAGGTTGATTTCAGGTTGATGCAATTTCACGCCACTCGATGTGGAGACTTGGAATCTGATCCCTACCATTAAAACTGCTCTATGTGTGATTCAGTGGCCAGTAGAGATGACTAAGAAGAACACAACTCCTTTGACAAGAACACAACTAAATTACTTGGGCATGGTACCATGTGCTGAGAAACAAAGTTTGGACATTTGGACAACAGACGTTACATTGTGAGAAGGGTAACTACCATTTAATTGAATATACATTTTTTTTCATCATTTCATGGTGAAGGAATCACTATCTATAATGAACCCCAATGCTGGAGAGATCGAAGGCGAATTGTTGTTCATTTGTTCATTTTTTTTTTTGCTTTAAATTGTGGTTTTAGTGCAAAATTAGATTTACATTGCTTTAGAGGGTTTTGTGGAATAGATTCTTTGGAAAATTTAGATGAGAGGTTGTAATTTGGTGATATAGCGAGCTATCTCCTAGAAACATTAGTTGTATTTCTCGATGCGTATTGGAGAATTGACATAAAAGGGTTTTATTCTTTGACTGTGCAAATCTATGGCTTTAGTTGGGGTTTTTCAAAGTGACATTGACACAATGTTCAATTAAAGGGTGTTGGTAAAACTCCAGATAGTCATTTTATTAATGGCCTTGCAGTTCTACATAGAAACATCCGAGAATTGTTGTGTAGTGAAGCGATGGACTCCCCTGGTGTTTCAACAACTCATGCCTAGCGTAATCAAAGAGGGATGTGTAAGATGGTAATACCAGTAAGGAGGATCTCATCTAGTGTTAAAAGAAAGATACTTCCTAATATGTGATCGAGTTGATGGGTATGATCTAATTCAATATCATGTTCCCCACGGTTCTCTCCAAAAGCTTCTTCTCAGGTTATGCTTTACCTCATTTACCATACTACCAAACATGCTCAGTTGGATTGCTCTTGCAGACAATTTTTTTTACAGTCCCTGTTCATGTTTCATAAATTCATTATCTGTAGGTTCTCCTACTATATTTTGTTAATAGGCCAAGAGACAAGCCCTTCTTGCTCATAACTATGACGACCTGGAATTAGTAAACCATGAGGTAAAAGTGAAGTTGAAGCTCTGCGCAGATGTATCTCACTATCAATTGAACTAAGCTCACAAATAATAATCCAGGAGCGTGTATCGGCTTGAAGTGATTTCATGCTTTTTTTTAGTTCAAAAAATATTGAAAGGTAAATTTTATTATTGGAGAGAGGAGTTTGTCTTTAGATAAGGAATGATGCTAAATTTGTTTAGGAGAAATAAGTGTTTTATATTTTGGAGTGATAAGTTTTGGAAAGATAAGGTGAAAGTATTTTTAATCTTTGGAGTGAACAGGTTGTAACTCGTGGTTTGAAAAGTTCCTTTTATTTTTGAAGACAAGTTGCTTTGAGAATCTGTTAGCTTGGCATTCTCATTGCTTGAGAAGCTAAAGGGTGATGTACTCCCATATTTAAATAAAAACATATCTTTTTTTTGGTGATTGTATCCTAGATTCACCCGAAATTGAGTAAGGGGATCTTAGGTACACCATGTGTATGTTTGTGATGGTGCATGATTCTTGATATTGTTTTTGTCTTGTGTCTAGTTTTGACACTAACCTTCATGTGGTATCTTTCTAATATGGTACACATGTAGCATACAACACATGAATGAATCGCATGCACATAATCAATTCCATTCAAGCTTATGTAATCAAGAAAAATGCAAGCAATGAAGAAGAAACAATACATAATCAAGAAGTCAACGACATTTATACATCAATATATAATCAAGCTATCATCTACATCAACAATTTTTGCAGTAATTCAACACCAATGTTTTGGAAATTGCACTTGCACCATTTTTTAATAAGCTCAATACAAAACTGTAACTTGCAAATCATAATTTGTAAGTTGGATTGTAATCAAAGAGAAACTTAATTGAATTTTAAGTGTGCATTATTGGTTGAAACCGACACCTGAGATTTGAATTTATAGGGAATCAATTAAACCCAATGAATCCATTGTTTTTAACTAAGTCATTCAAATCATTGTAAGCATTTCTCTTGGGTGCATTTTCGATAGTATTTGACACCCTTCTTTTGATCAATTAAGAGTGTGAGTTCAAACAATCAATGTTAAAACAAGTTCAAATGAGCGTGCAACAATCAACCAAACATCAAGCAAGCAAGTTATACAAATCCAGCAAGTATTAAAAGAAAGCAAGCGTGAGCTCCAACAAGTTCACATAGCGAAAAGAATTCAGTTGTTAAAGATTCTTAACAATTTGATCCTCTCAACTGCTAAAGACATGGTACAAATCAACAAAGCAACTCTTGTTGATATTTCAATGAATCTACAACAAGCACAAGAAACAATTGAGTTCCTTCAACTGGAATCACAACTTCAAAGAAATGAGTTGCAATAGAAGAGTGACGTTTCCAAGTCTTTCATCCGTACAGATGAATATACAGACGTTGATTCCAAGTCATTGATCCAACCAACTTCAAGTGTCGAAGTGGTCCCTGATCTAGTTCAATTTTCTTCCAAACCAATCATCAAGCCATGGGAAGAAATCCAATGTAAAAAAAATTGACGAGGATTAGGATATGAAAAAGATGAAAACAACTTGCATATCCCAGATTATTCTAAGCCAATAAAGTTCACCAGTGCAGGATTTCTTCATCCAATTGTTAGCACCTAAATCCGCCTTATGCTGAAGGAAGGCAAAATTCAGGGTAACCACAAACCACGCTCAGTCTGGTAACTAGCCCTACCAGAACAGGAGAGGGCTCTCTCCGAGTCATGCTCAGTGGATAGATAAACGATATGGCTTGAGATGAATTACAGTGAAATATTGATTTTAGGCTAGTAAACAAATATGGATACAAGAAACAAATTTTTATGAATGATTGGGTTTTTGGGATGTATGGGACCAATGAACAGCAATGAGCAGAGAATTTAACACAAAGGCACAAATTACTTCATGAGGCAAGACAGGCGGAAAGTCTAGCAATTAAATTTGAAGTAATGGGAAACGGAAAGATTGTTCAGGAGGTTGAAAAGGGCATAAACACATAATCCTTTTCAACAGAAGAAGAACACATACGTGAAACTTTCCCACAGGCAGAGAAATAAATATGAATTCTACCTTATCTTACTTAGAAAATTTCACTGGAAATGAAGATGAAATGAACTGTCAAACATAACGAAATACATACAAAACATAAAGAGACACATTTGCTACAATCACAACCACATAAATCTCATGAAACAGAGCCGCTGCCTTTCATTAATCCTCTGTCAAAATATACAATGAAGAACTGAGTTTCTCTCCCACAGTCTCCCAGAAATTACAATCAACCAACCCTTTGCAAATAGTTTGCATACAATAAATAGACTATTCCATGAGGAAATAGAACGACCAAGAGTTGGGGATTTTTTCGAATCATTACAAAGTGGAAGTGGAAAGCCAAGCATTAGTTACAGGTGCAGCGTTACAAAAATGACAAATGGCTTGGGTGACTGCTCGCCTTCCTTTGCCACTTGGATAGAAGCCATCCTCTAGTGAAAATACTTTGAATTTTTCCTTATGTGCCGAAAAAAGTGAAGTGTAGATGAGCGGGCCCACTTGGAGACAGTCGCGAATCGAAATGTCGTGAAGCGGAAGTGATTTGGCCCTTTTGTCTATATGCGCCACGCCCAAATCTATATGCACCGTGCCACTTTGGAGGCTGTTTTGAGGTGCCTGCAGGAGTCCAAATTGTGCCCAAGTGTTCTTATTGGAAAGCCTGGCCTATCTACTTTCCAACCCAAGTGGAATTTCTGAATTTGGTGCTCATTTGCCCCTCCAAAACTTCATTCTCCTAAGACTACTTCCAGTGTGTCAAAATAGGGGTAGAGAGGTCATATTTTGAGTGTTTTTGACCTCTTGGGAACTCAAATCATACCCAAATTTCTTATCCATGCACCAACAGGCATGATTTTTCATGCTGAATCCAAAAATGCAAGCCATTTGTGATTTGGATCCCCCAATCCTAAGCGCCACGTCACTGTGTTTTTGACCTCTTGGGGACTCAAATCATGCCCAAATTTCTTGTCCATGCACCAGCAGGCATGATTTTCCATGCTGAATCCAAAAATTCAAGCCATTTTTTATTTGGATCCCCCAATCCTAAGCGTCACGCCAGTGGTGTGGTGCATAGGGAGAAAAAACCTGTGTTGTGACCAAAATTGCCCCAAATTTCTTGAAATTTGGGCTGGAGATCCTCTATGAGGTGCTATGCTGAGCCATAGAGGCCTCAGCCAAGATTCGAAGTCGATCTTGCTCTTTTTGCCTCTTTCTCGCTTTGCTCAATTTTGCCTTCAAACTCCTTATCTGAGCCTTTGAAATCATGTTCCGTGCCCTGTAGTGATAAACCATCTGCCTCAGTATGGTTTTGTCCCTGTCGGCCTTCTCCAGTAGTCTCTCAAGGTGGATGTTGATACGCTTGAGCCAAGACTCTTGGTCATTGTTAATCTCTTGCTCTAAGGGAGTGAGATCAATCCTCCTATGTTGGGCAGCTTGTCGATTCTCACGGATGCTTTGCAACTCCATGATCTCATGCTGGTCCTCAAGCTATTTGTTCCTCTACTCAAAATATCTGATAATCCATTTGTCCCTCTCTAAATTGGGTGACAAGTCTTGGATCTCCGTTTTCTGCTCCTGGATGGTCCTCCTAAGTTTGGCACTCTCCTCATCTGCATCATCATCATGAATGAGGATGAAATCAGCCTCTTGTTCACCTAATGGCCCCTCATCATGCATGGGCCTCTTGCCCTTGTCTTGTACCTATGTTACCGATGTTGGAAGCGAGGCCCCTTCCACCCCGGGTGGAGGTAACACTCGCTTTTCTCCTGCAAAAAAATGCCTACTGCCTCTCTGATATGTGATGAATACTGGCATAGTAGTGCTCTCATGGCACTCATACTGATGAGAAGGACCATCTATCTCATGCTCAACCTCTGATAATACCTGTGAAGTGCTGAAGAGGTCACAGGAGATGAAGTCATCCCAAGTAATGCCCTGCAATCCCAACTGATGATCCACCAAAATCCGGATAAGAGCAAAGTGATAAACACTATTAAGTTGTTGCTGAGGGGTCTTGTGCTGCATGAAGGTGTTCATCCTCTCTTTGTTCCTACAAATTAAAATTGGGAGGTTCATCATCCGTACCCTGGTAAAGTGCATGAGCAACCTAATGTGATAGGCATATAGACGAGAGAACCTCCCCTCACAGCTGAAGTACTTCATGATCAACTTCATGAGTGGAGGATATTCATCTTTCAAATATCTGAATGGAAAGACTCTTGTGAGCTGCCTCAAGAAATTGGCCTTAATGTAAGGCTCATGATGTTGCCTATCCACCTTCTATTTCTTGTGCCACTGTTCTCCAACATTCGGTATGCCGGTTGCTAATGAGATAGTTTCGGGTGTCAATGTGAAGGTGACCTTGGCCAAGATAGAGTGACCTCCATGTAGGTGAAGCACAAAAAGACGGGCCAACTCATGATGAACTCTAACATTAGCCACCCTTTGACAAAATTCAAAACATGATAGATGCTGGAAACATGACATAGCAAGAGGGCAGGCCTGCAATTCTATGAGGGTAGTTGGCTCATCCCAAACATGTTTGCCACTTTTGTGATGTCTTCGGGGAGCCTGTTCTTCTGAGGATGAATCACTTTGTTTTTCCATCTCATACTCTGATGAATGCTCGGATGCCATGACTGTTGTATGTGTACTGTGTATGGACTGCCCTTTGATGATGGTATGAAACTAGGTGTTGTTGTGATATCTGCCACCAAGGTGAACAATGAAAAAAGGGAGTGTTAGGAGGGGAATAATATAATGGGAATAGGGGTTATGGGGAGAAGTTTTGTTTAGGGATATGTAGGAGGGTTTGGGGATTGGATAAGGTAGGGTTTTGGGTTTTTGATAAGGTAGGGTTTTGGGGTTTTATAATTGACAAATGAGTGGAGGGTATAGGGAATGGGGGTTTAGTAGTGCTTTAGGGTAGGGAAAATAGAGAGGAAATGGGATAGGGGGGAAGGGAAAAATAGAGAGAAGGGGAAAAAATGAGAGGGAGGAAGAACCTTGGCATCCACACAACAAGTTTGCAACCCTAGCAACAATGGCTTTGATGTTTTCTAGTGGTTGGTTTTATGATTTTTTTGTTGCAACTATAAATAGCCATGAACCACCATAACATTCACAAAAATACATGAGCCATCAATATTTAGAGCCTACTTATCAATTTGAGGGGTTTCAAAGGTGACTTGAGGCAATTTTGCACGATTTCGGGCCTTTGTGGGTGTGCGTCGCGCAACAAACCCAGTGCGCTGCACTCTGCATCTACGCTATGCCCATGTTAAATTAACACTGTGGGGTAGCATTGTGTGCGCCACACTCTCTATGTGCGTCACACCCCTCAATGTGTGCACCGCGCTCTGGAAAACACCTCCAATCTCACTCCAAACACGCACTAGCTTCTCACAATGAATTTTCAATGCTTCTCTATAACCTTGAGCTGCACAATGACTTTGTTTGCTTGTGAAAATCCTTTATAAAGACATTGGGAGTCATGGGTTAAATTTTTGCTTCTTCAAAAACCTACTTTGCTAATGTTTCATTTTGGCTCTTTTCACTGAGTTAATGCAACACTAAATTTCACTTTTCCCTTTGAATTTTTAGCTAGAATGATGAAATTTTCGGCACTTTTTGCAGAGGTTGTATGACAGGCCATTTGGCCAAGGAAACCATGACTGCAACTGAAGAAATCAACTGGAGAATTTTTTGAAAATTATCACAAATGACACACTATTTGACTTTTCTTCAAAACAGAGTTTTGAAGAACAGTCGAGGTCTGTCAACATGACGATGAAACTCTTTGAATCATAACTTTGTAAGGGCCTCCCTCTGGCCTGCATGGCTTTATTGGACATGGTTGAAGACCAAATTGACTAATCCCTAGACCTAATGATTGAAAATGACTTTTCTCTATTAAAGGACCAAACCTTGACTGTCATGGACTTTAGTGATCATTGACAAAAGACCTAAGCCAGCAGGTGCCAGACATGAGGGGAAATGAATGACAAGACCTTTTCCGTTAGATTATGGCATGCCCCTAGAAAAATGCAGCTGAGTGAATGGAGCGAGACTCCTAAAAATGAAATGCAGAAGAGTTTTGATCTCTGACGGAGGACTGACCAGACCGACTCTAACATTGGCTCCAATGGGGGATGGTAGCTCCTTGGAGGTGCCAAGAATAGCAGATCTCTGGAAGAGCTAGACAGTGCCCTCATCCATTGGGCTATGGAGTCATTATTTCAACAAGTAATGCAAGACTCTGACTCATTTATGAAACTAAAATGACCAAAAAAAAAATGACTCAAATTTGATATTGAAATGACTTGAAGACTAACTTGACAAACTCTAACCAAACTGAACTGAAATGGTATTTACAGTGATAGTGGAAGCAGTGTCAATAATTCAGAAATGGTACCGCTTGAGCAGCCGACCATTGATCGGCCCTCCTGGACAATATTCCCCGTTCATTTCCTTCAGAAGAAAGGAATTCTGACCCCGATATGCTGCAATCTTGAAAGGACCTTTCCAAATATTCTCAAACTTACCGTGCTTACCCTTCTCCTCATTCCTTGCATCCCACTTCAGCAACACATCATCCAACTGAAATTTGTCTGCCTTTGCTTTTCTGTCATAAATTTTCTTAATCTTCTCCTGCAACTTGGATGTGTTCTGGAAGACTTCTTCTTTGGTCTACTGCAAGTGGACCATTTGATTCAACCTTCTCTGCATGGGATTGTCTTCACTGTCGGCCTCCTGAAGAAGTTTGACTACTGGGGCTACGAGAGAGGTAGGAAACACTGTATCCACTCCATAAACAAGCTCAAAAGGTGACGTACCAATGGATTTTTTCTTACTCACCCGATCTGCCCAAAGTGCATTGACCAACCTCTTATGCCAACTCTTCTTATTTATTTCCAGTACCTTCTTGATGATGTTGACCAATGATTTATTCGAAGACTCCGCCAATCCATTGCCTTGCGGATGATAGGTAGTTGAGTGACCCAAAATGATGTGATATTTATGACAAAACTCTACCATCCTTTTTTATTTGAAAGTTTCTACGTTATCAGTGATTAACTTATTCGAGCAACCAAAGTGAGACAAGATGTTATTTTCAAGGAATGAAATGATTACCGCATATGTAGCTTGTCTGGTGGGAATTGCCTCGATCCATTTCGTGAAATAATCTGTCACTGTGAGGATCCATCTGTGCTGACCGGAAGAAGCGGGATGAATTTCACCAATGAAATCCAACCCCCATTGCTGAAAAGGGGCACTCACCTCAATGGGCTTAAGTGGAAAAGGTTGTAACTTCTGCCGTCCTTCAAAAATCTGACACTTATGACAATGCTTGACCATCTTATATACATCAGTAAACAATGTCGGCCAATAGTACCCCACTCTCAGAATTTTATATGCTGTTGATTTCCAAAAAAGGTGACCACCACAGTCTCCCTCGTGGAAACCCTCCATGACCTTCTTTGCTTCTTTTTCCACCAAGTAATTTAACAGAATGCCACCGAGATCTTTCCAATACAGTGTAGAATTTGGAATGCAAAACTTGGCAGCCTTCAACTTGATTGTTCTCGCTTTGTTTCTAGTCATGTCGAGTGGTGGTGACAAATTTTTAAGCACATATATGATATCTGAATACCACGGACAAAGAGAAAACATTTCAGATACCTGAATTGATGATCCTTCCTCATTCTCATTGGACATAGTAGCGATCAGACTTATGTCCAAGGGGTACAAGTTTGATTCGGCCATTAACTTTGCCAATCCCTGTCCTTTAACAAGCTTTGTGGGCTTTATTTCCACATCATATTCTAGCAAGGTTGCAATCCACTTGCCTCGTCTTCCTTCTAGATCGGTTTGCACTAAAACATCTTTCACAGCAGCGTTAGGAACATAGGCCAAAATATGAGAATGTAGAATATATACCCGAAAATCTTTTAATGCTTTCACAAGCGCAAGGGCTTGCTTCTCAATGATGTTGTATTTTAAGGTTGCATCTCTTATAGCTCTGCTAAAGAATGAAATGGGTCTTTCGTGATCATCTCTTTTCTAGAATAACACCACTGCCATAGTATGCTCCGAAGCAAACAAAAATAATATGAAATCCTGAGTGTAGTCCGGGCTGACTACAATTGGAGCTAAATAAAGAGCCAATTTGACTAATTTGAAAGATTTTACAGCCTCCTCCGTCCATTTCACTTGGCTATCCTTCTTAAGCATGTTTTTAATCTCTCTTTGGTGCTCAGCAAGATTAGGTACAAAGCGGCGTACAAAATTCATTTTACCATTGAAAGATTGAATCTCTTTCTTATTCCGGGGTAGATCGATTTGCTGAATTTCTTGTACACGTAATGGGTCAATACGAATGCCATCTTTTGGGATAATGTGCCTGAGTACTTTGCCTTCCTCCATGGCAAGCAAGCTCTTTTTCGGATTCAGTGATAGGCCATGTTTTCTGCACTTTTGAAAGACAGTTTTTAGATGGTACATGTGTTCTTCATCAAATTTGGAAAACACCGTCAAATCATCCAGGTATACAACCAAAAAGACATCCTTCTCATTTTCGAAAGCCAAGTCCATTGCACGCTGAAAAGTGGCACCCGCATTCTTCAAACCGAAAGGCATTTTAGCGTAATGAAAAGTTCCCCATGGAGTGGTGAACGCTATCTTGTCTGGTCATCTTCATGGATAGAAACCTGGTTATATCTGGAATAACCATCGAGCAGTGACATACAAGATGCTCCCACTACTCGCTGAAGTATATGGTCCATTTTGGGCAGTGGATAGTTGTCTTTCAACGAAACTTTATTGAGATTTCTAAAATCAATGCATAAGGGAATCTCACCTGTCTTCTTTCGTATGGGCACCAAATAAGAGATCCAATCCGAAAATCTGATGGGAACAATGATCCCTGATTTGTACAACCTGTTGATCTCCTTTTCAATTGATGGCAGCAGATTTGGATTAAGCCTTCTCAACTTTTGTCTGAATGGTTTCTGATTGGGCTTGATGGGTATAGTGTGCTGAATTATATTGGTATCATATGTCTTTAAGTCAAAATAGTCCCAAGCAAACACATCTGCAAATGAAGATAGCAAACTGATATATTTGTCCTTTATTTTTGGTGGCAATGCTTTAGACAGTTTTACCAATTTAGGATTAGCAGTTGTTCCGACATTGACCTCTTCCACACCCTTCTCTGTTGGCTGCAATGTTGGTTTGCGGGCTACATCATCTTGATCGAAGAGTTCTTCTAGAGGTATCAAGCCTTTAGGAATAACGTTATTCTTTAGTTGCAACACATCCATTTGATTGATCTGCACATCATCTGTACCATTTCCTTTACCATCGTCATTTTCTACATCAATTGAGGTTTCTTTGAACTTGCCTTTGTTTTGCAAAAAATCATCAATCTCCTCATCATCTTGGAAAACTTGCCAATATCTCTGATTTTCTAGAATGGTTGGATGATGCTTGACATGGATTTCAAATTTATTGCTGGAGTTCATTGAGATCTTCAAACTACTTGTTGCCTTAGCCAGAGCATCAGTAATACTATTTTGTATACGAGGCACACATGTCAAGGTATATTCTGAAAATAATTTTAGGATGTCTAGAACTGCATTACGGCAAGCCCCCATCCTAGGATGCTTTGCTTCATATTCACCTCTGACTTGCTTAATCACCAATTCGAAGTCACCATATACTGAAATCCTCTTAGCATTCAACTTTCTTAGAATCTTTAGGCCAGCAATCAGAGCTTCATACTCAACTTCATTGTTTGAACAATCAAAAGCCAACTTGTAAGAGTATACCCGCACGTTACTAGGCACTTTGTTCGGGGCGGAGAGAGGACTTCATACCCAAATTCCAATTCCAGTGCCATCATTTCCCACTTCTCCATCGAAATCCATGGTCCACAAACCTTATTCCTCCTCTTGCAAGTGTTGAAAATCTATTTGTTGTGCCTTGTCTCCTTGCTGTCCATTACTTTCAACTGATTGCTCAACGATGTTCTGCTATTCTTGTCCTTATTTCGTTAAAACTCCTCTGAAATTTTCTGTTATTTCTGGAATATCATCTGCTTCTACTAACTGACTATCGATATCATTGAAACTATCAGAATACAAAACAAAAGACTCTAAATCTGTATGTACATAATTAATCCGATGATTTATTGGTTTCTCTTTGGTTGTAATCATGTATTTCATTTTTTGTTCCCGATACAATTTCCTCATTTGGCCAAACACCAGAATCGTTGCATAGGAGAAATCTAGTTGCAGTGTCCCTTTCAATTTTGCTAACCAAGACCTAGAAAGAAGCATGCCAAACCTGGGCGGAATATCTGCTACAACAATATCCATCAAAACATTCTTCATTGGGAGTTGATCTAGACTCACAACCAAGTCTTTGATGAGCCCGATACATCTTACTATGCAGGAATCAAATGAATAGAGATCATGGTATTGTCGGGTGATGTCCAGACCCAGCTTATCCATAATAGCCTTGGGCATGAGATTGTGAGAAGCTCCGAAATCAAACATGGCATTATGTAACACAAAATCATGCAATCTTAAACTGATATAAAAATGTGGCACATCACTATCAAGAGAATCACCATTCGATGTTGGCCCAAAAATCATTTCGGGTTGATCATCTTCGACATTCACCATGTCAGACATTGGGTCAAAATTCAAAATTTTAGATGCTTGCCCTCTATAACTGTTGTTCCTCATTATTTCAGTCAAGGGAATGGGTACCTTCAATTTAGAAATTTCATTCTCTAAATTAAAAGAGGGAATCTTTTCTACCTCTTTGACTGGGATTTCTTTCCTTTCCTTTTCTTTCGATGCAATTGGCTGATTTGATTGTTCTGCTGATGGTGATTTGCTACTATCCAGACCAACTGCCTCCTTTCCTTTCCTTTTTGTAACTGATGAACCATTCTTTGATGTCTCACTATCCTTCCTCTTCTGAATTGGTTTAACCGGCACGTCTCTGTTTCTAAGTGAATATCGCTGCTATTGGGTGGACAGAGCATTCATATAGCCTCTTTGGTACTCAGCTGATTCTTCCTCCAAAACAGTGTCATTGGCTAGAATGAAATCTGTATCTTTGTGTACAGCCGGACTCTCTGCATACTCCTCATCCTCAGTAATATAAATAGGCAAATCATCCAGAGTAAAGAAGTGGTTTTCCTCACCTATTATATTCCCATCCTCATCTGACTCTGGTCCATGCACAAAATTTTGCTGCAAAGGTTGTTGTACTAGTTGTTGTGTTGTCTGCTCTTGTGCTCGCTAATCTCTCTGCCTTATTTTATATTGTGGCTGTTGCTGGCCACGAAAGTTAGGATTTCTAACTTGTGGCTCAGGTTTGTCAAGTTTCACCCTTTCAAGCATCTGCTCTACCTTCCGGAGTAATTGATCTACCGAGGAAGATTCTTCTTTTACGGTGACCTTATTTTCTGCCTTTGCTCTAGCCCTCTTGGTCAGCAGATTTGCTTCAACGCTGACCGCGATCTTCTGCATGTCTTCCATTGTGGCCGGTTCTCTCTCTTAATTGATAAGCATAGAAAATTTTAGAGGCGAATGTTCTCCCTTTGGCAAAATTAAGGGGTTTTAAATTTTTAGTGGGCGAATATTTTGTATCATAGTACATTTTTACAAATCACCTCAAATAGCCCACCTTATTTTAAGGGAGAGGGTAAAAAAGGTAAATTTAGCCCTTGAAATTAGGAGTTACAACCTTCCATTCACCCATTTTCAAGAATAGGTTTT
>APFE031349262.1:228152-254661 GCA_000404065.3 Pinus taeda
TGAATACTGGCATAGTAGTGGTCTCATGGCGCTCATACTGATGAGAAGGACCACCTGTCTCATGTTCAACCTCTGATAATACCTGTGAAGTGCTGAAGAGGTCACGGGAGATGAAGTCATCCCATGTAATGCCCTATAATCCCAGCTAATGATCCACCAAAATCTTAATAAGAGCAAAATGATAAACATTGTCAAGTTGCTGCTGAGGGGTCTTCTGCTGCATGAAGGTGTTCATCCTCTCTATGTTACTGCAAATGAAATATGGGATGTTCATCATCCATACCCTGGTAAAGTGCATGAGAAACTTGATGTGATAGGCATATAAACGAGAGAACCTCCCCTCACAGCTGAAATATTTCATGATCAACTTCATGAGTGGAGCATATTCATCTTTCAAATATCAAAATGGGAAGACTCTTTGGAGATGCCTCAAGAAACTGGCCTTAATGTAAGGCTCATAATTCTGCCGATCAACCTTCTATTTCTTCTGCCATGGTTCTCCAACATTCGGTATGCCAGTTGCTAATGAGACAGTTTCAGGTGTCAGTGTGAAGGTGACACCGGCCAAGATAGCATGATCTCCATGCAAGTGAAGCAGAAAAAGGCGGGCCAAGTCATGATGAACTCGAACACTAGCCACCTTTTGAAAAAACTCCAAACATGACAGATGTTGGAAACATGACATAGCAAGAGGGCAGGCCTGCAATTCTGTGAGGGTGGTTGGCTCATCCCTAACATGTTTGCCACCTTTGTGATGTCTCCAGGGAGCCTGTTCTTCCAAGGATGAATCACTTTGGGTTTCCATCTCATACTCCGATGAATGCTCAGATGCCATGACTGTTGTATGTGTACTGTGCTTGGGCTGCCCTTTGATGATGGTAGTGAAACTATGTGTTGTTGTGATCTCTACCACCAAGGGGAACAATGCAAAAAGGGAGTGTTAGGAAGGGGAATAATATGATGGGATTACGGGTTATGGGGGAAAATTTTGTTTAGGGACATGTAGGAGGGTTTGGGGATTTTATAAGGTAGGATTTTGGGGTTTTACATTGACAGATAAGAGGAGGGGATAGGGAATAGGGGTTTGGTAATATTTTAGGGTAGGGAAAGATGGGAAAAATGGAATAGGGGGAAAGGGAAAAATGGAAAGAAGGGGAAAAATGAAAGGGAGGAGGAACCTTGGCCACAACACAACAAATTTGTAACCCTAAGAGAAATGGCTTTGATGATTTCAAGTGGTAGGGTTTAGGCGTTTTTATTGCAACTATACATGGCCATAAACCATCATCATATCCACAAAATTTGATGAGAAAGCAAGATGTAGACCCTACCTGTCAATTTGAAGGGTTTCAAAGTGATTTGTTACAAGTTTGGCACAATTTCATGCCTTTTTGGGTGTGCGCCGCACAGCAAACCCAGTGCGCCACGCTCTGTGTGTGTGTCGTACCCATGTTAAATAAACAATGTGGGGTAGTGCCCTGTGCGTTGTGCTCTCTATGTGCACTGCGCCCCTTTGTGTGTGCGTCGTGCCTGTGAAAACGACTCCAACCTCTCCTAAAACGCGTGCTAACTCTTCACAATGACTTTGCAATGTTTCTCTCTATCTTTGGTGTGCACAATGACTTTGTTTCTTGTGGGCATCTTATATAAATACCTTGGAGTCATGGCTTTAATTTTTGTTTCTTCAAAACCCACTTTGATAATGTTTTTATTTTGGCTTTTTTTCCTGATTTAATGCAACTCTGTATTTCACTTTTCCCTTTGAATTTTGTAGCTAAAATGATGAAATTTTTTGGCACTTTTTGCAGGGGTAGTTGACATGGAATTTGGCCAAGGAAGCCATGACTGCGCCTGAAGAGATCAACCAGAAATGTTTTTGAAATTTATCACAAATGACACACTGTTTGACTTTTCTTCAAAACAAAGTTTTGAAGAACAGTCGTAATTTGTCAACATGACAATGAAATTCTTTGAATCACAACTTTGTAAGGGCCTCGCTCTATCCTGCATGGCTTTACTGGACATGGTTGAAGACCAAAATGATTAATCCCTAGACCTAATCACTGAAAATGACTCTTGTCCATTAAAAGATCAAGCATTGACTGTCATGGACCTTAGTGAACATTGATGAACAGACCTAAGCCAGCAGGTGCCAGACGTGAGGGGAAATGACTAACATGACCTTTTCCGTCAGATTATGGCATGCCCCTAGCGGAATGCAACTGAGTTTATGGAGCGAAACTCCTAAAATGAAATGCAGAAAGAGTTTTGATATCTAACGGAGGACTGACAAGACCGACTCTAACAGCCTCAACAATGGTAGTTTTAAGGCTCTTCCCTTTAGTATTCACACTAAAATAAATTCACACTTCTCCCTCACACACAACTAGACAGTTACAACTATGAATAACTTTCTGATTACTCCACAATCAAAACTTCAACCGGAGCCTAATTATAACTAGCTTGTTCTTGGGAGAAAGGGAGGTTTATATAGCATTGATGGAAGGGAGATGGGTCCTCTTCCCATGGGAGAAGGTTTTATCTCTTGAGGTGGTTCCATCCTAATAGGGGAAAGGAGCCCAAACTAATCTCCTCGACTTCATCCGGCCTAACCATTTACTAGACTTTGTTACAAAGCTTCTAGAGCTAGAAGCTTCAGCTCCTTACTAAAAAACTTTTCAAAAGAGGATTGGCATGACTAGGCAAAGGCTCAGTCTCTCTAGTCAGTGTTAGGGATAGTTGTAATCCCTACATATTGGTGCGAGGAGGACATGGATCATTAGCGTCGGTCTTGTAAACTGGAAAAAACATAAGATTTTTGTTAAATGATGCAAAAAGGAATTGTTCTGCTCATGAAGAGGGACACAATGGGAGTCTCTTCATGAAGTGAAAGCATGTAGGGTTCATTGTAGAGGTCCTCCAGGATCATGGAACTGGGAGTATAGGGGCAATGGAAAAACTCTACGTAACAAGCATCGTCAACATTTTGGCACCACAAGGAGGGCCAAATGACAAACTGAGTCCTCATCATCTGTTTTGATTCTTAGCACATCTATCATGGAGTTTGTTATAGTTCACCCTCTGAAATGTCTATATAATGGACATATCGTTCACATCAAGAGGGATTTTTGGGATCACTTTTCACAAATCATGTATGATGTGAAGGCGAAGTGGCCTAGCCTGAGCACTTAAATGACTTCCATGCACTCATGGAGGGCATGGAAGATTTTAATGAAATAGATGTCTACTCATTGCTTGCACACACACTTCGTGACCACCCATTACAATGGTGTGGCACACTACCTCATAACTCTGTGTACTCATTCAAGCAGTTCAACGATCCAATCAAATATGTTTTCCACCATTTTGATCCTGAAGTACTTGATAAAAAATTGTTAAAACAGTGGAAGGCACCACATGAATCACATATGGAGTTTTTGGAGCACTTCTATCTATTCATGTTTGAATCCCCAAAAAGTCAGATGAAATTTCAGTATCTCATTGATAGATTTGAATATGGAGTTGTCTTTAGTGCGACTTTTTGGAGTTTCCGGTGCCGGAATCCGGTGGAACAAATTGTGGTGAAATCTTGATTTGGGTTAATTAAAACTAGTTTTTTTACTGTACATATGGATTTAGCACCACGAAAAACCTCTAGGGCACTTATATTGTGTAGTTTTACCCATCAAATTTGTGATTTCAATGAATTCCTGTCAGATTTTATAGAAATTAAACCGGAAAAATCCATTGGCAAAGCTTCCAAAAAGTCGCACTAAAGACAACTCCTTTGAATATTGCCTTATCAAATTTGTCAGTCCCAAGAAGAAGTTCAAGCTCAAACCTTTCTCAGCGTACTTCGGTGATGGATTTGCACAATCACAGATGGACACGGTCGCTGTCACAATTGGCTGTCCGTTTTCCCCTCATAAAAAAACTCCACCACCATAGAGTGATGTGGGAGAATATGCACACGCATCCGTTCAACCATGACATCCTCCCAACATCACTTCTTTCAATTGTCATGCAGATTGGGTTTCAAATCCCATGGGTTATCACATGTGTTTCATACCTGAACATTCGTCTTCGTATTCTGATGATCCTATGGATGAAACTGTCTTGCGTTCTTCCATTCCATACTCTACTCTTATTGTGAATGAGGATCAAGCTATCAACAGAGTTGGTGTTGCACAACCAACCTGCGATGTCATTCATGAAGAGTGTGACTGGGAGCTTGAGCATCAAATCTCGGTGAAGGATGACTCCCTTCCATCCGAGCCTCCTCTATTCTTGCCTAACATCTTTGATGATTCTACCATCCTTGATTTCACATGTGTATCTCTTTCTATGGATGCACCCATTGTTGATCATTTGTAGAACACACCGGATTTCATTGCATCATCTGACAATGAAGAGTACCAATCATTCATTGAAAATCCACTTGATTTTTCATCTGCTTTTTCCAAAAATGCAGAGGGTTGACATCCTTACTTCTCATCTATAGCTCCATGTGATTCATCTAATCATGAGGATGCCGACAAACATCCTGAACTTTCTGATCTTTATTGTTGTGATCTCTCTACTTCTTCATCCAATCATGATATTGAATCAACTATTGTTAATCAGTCTAAGACACTAGTCTTCAATGATCTATCTTTCGACGAATTTCAAACCCCGCAGATTGTCAAGGCACTCTAACCTGAGCTGATGGTTATTTCAAGTCCTTTTTGTCCTGAGGTTGGTTTCACTTCCAATCAAAAAAAAATTTAAACACCTGAGGCTCCACACCACTCATCTGTATGCATTGAAGATCAATCTCACACACATATTATGCTTCCTCCACTCGAACTACACGATCCCATCACTCATGCATTAGAGGAATCTTACACAGAAAGCACACTTGTGAAACGTAAGTGGTCTACCCTTCTCACCTTTTCTTCGATGTCACAATGAAGAGAATGCATACACTTAACATCTGCACACATTTAGCGCAGCACCATGGCAAGTCCACAGAATGCATGTCATGTGCTTTCACTCACTTATGTTCTATGGAAACTTTTAAACTCGGAGTGTGTTTGTCTTCATTGTTATATATTTCTTGTTTGCTGGTAGACACAAATGTCTTGTTCACAAACCATGCCTTCACCAACATAGGTCGATCAATGCACCGGTGGATGCATTGAAAGTATCACATCACGTGAGCAAGCCCATGCATCATTAGCTTAAGAGTAGGAGTAGTGTTTGCTTTTGGTTGGTTTTCTTGCATGCATGTTTTCTTACTCGCTTTGCATGTTTGTTTGTTTGCCTACTTGTTTTATCACTGGCTTTTCTTACGCATTTTCTTTTGCTTTTTCTTTGTCTTGTTGTTTGTTTCTTGTTTACATGTGTAGATTAGTTTCGCATGAGACCGTGCACAACTCTTGAAACGAACTGGGTAAAGTACAAGAGGACTTGTGCAGTTATCAATACTTTGTTATATGTCATCTTGCCTTTGTATGAAGAACTTGTTATCTTTATTCCATGATACGTTGATGGAAAATATGTATTGTTCGAAGTGAACCTTGGTGAAAACACAATGCTTGCATGCTAGCTAGTGTCACCTACTTTAGTCGGTTGTTTTTGGGTTAATCCTTGTCAGCTCAGTCAAGTAGAGTAAGGTGAGGGGGAAAAACTTAACAAGCGCATCAAAGGTATATATAAACTACTTCTCTAAAAGAACAACCTCTTCTACTCTCAATAAGTCAGGATCCCTCTTCAGCCTCTGAAATGAATAAGTGTTATGCACAATTACAAAAAAAGAAAAATGAAAAAAGAGAATGTGAAAAAATTTCGAAAAAAATGAAAAATGAATAAGATGAAAGAAGAGAAAGGCTTCCTACGTAGATAGGTGATGCAAGTAACTCTGTCGGGGTATTGACTAGGCTCACTAGTGGAGGAGCAATGCTTGTGTTCCTATGTGACTCATCGAGGTATTGAGAAGGCCTGCTGACAGGGGAGCAACACCAGAGATGAAACTAAAACTCTAACAATCATATGAATTATACACTGATACACACCTCATCCCCAATCAAAACAGCTATTTTGACTTGGCTTGGAATGTGTGTTGACTGACCAAGGGCTTAGCAGATGCTACATCTTACAATCAAGCAAGTGTGGAAACCAAGACGAACAGATAACTAAACAATACTTCCTTAAGTGTTAGACTTGCTTTTCATGAAAAAGGTCCATTAAGAGAGTTGGAGTTCTACCAGTGTGTTGCCAAGTGTTGTAGCAGCTACAAACACCCTCCAAAAATTTTCCTTAACTTTGTTTTGGAGCCTCCTTACCAACCATTCTCAGCAACATGTCTTGCACCATCAAGGATATAGGCTTCAATTGTTTCTCAGTGTCTTTTCAGCTTGTACATGACAATTTGCTTCACTCCCCTCATATTTTATCTTTCCAAACTTAGACCATATGCTAGCCAAGTAGCTCCCTCAGAAAATTGCGCAATTTTGGAGGGGAATCAGCCTTCCCTCTAGAAATTGCGCAAATCAGACTGGTAGCCTACTGGGCTCCAAAATTGCGTAGAGTAGTGAGGAAGTCTTCCTTTAGAAAATAGTGCAATCTGACCCAGCACTACTGCATAGCCAAGAAATTGCAGAATTCTAGGAAACAATCACCTACTGACACCGGAAATTGTGCAATCCCTCTGGGACAACTAGCCTAGCTCAGCCTAGGAACTGCGCAAATTTTCATCCCAGGCTTGCAGAGTATGCATGTGCCTTCAAGTTGATCAGTTTCCTCCGAGACCGAGAAAAACTAATTTGCATGCATGGACTAATTTTCCCAAGGCAGCATGCAAAGGCATCCCTAGATCTAGGGATCTATTTTTAGGAATTAGAGGTTACATGCAAAGCTCTTTTAGAAACCTCCCGCCAAATGTCATTTTTCCTATATTTGTAGCATGTGCGTCATAGCCTTGATTTATCAAAACTTATGAACCAGACACTGCAGAGCTCATTACTCACATTGATCTTACAGCTTTGACATCCCACATTGCATCTAGGAGGCGTCGGCACATTCAACTCAACTGTATCGGGGTAAGCCAGTTTTGCATGTTTTGCACTACATTTCTGTCGCTTTTTATGTTTCAGCTTTTGTGAGTGTTGTCTGCTTGATTTCAATGAGTTCTCGCTCTCGTTTCAATCTATGTTAGCTTGTAGAAGCACCATTTTAGTTTTCATTCACATCTCACTGTTGTCACATGCATGACATTGTTTTTGCAACGATAGTCGCTATTGCGGCAACTCGCTTCACACACACGCATGCTTTCTCATTTTCTGAATCTTGTACTTACTATTTGCATGCCTAATCATTCACTCTTGTTTAAACTCAGTATCACCATGCATTCAGACTTCTCATGTTTTTAGTCACCCATTGGCGAGTTTGAGCTGCCTCAGCGTGGACCTTGCCTTGCTTGCTAGGATTGCGCATTTTTGGAAGTGAAGACTCTGCCTTCCCTCTAGAAATTGCAAAATTCTGGCCTAGCACTAACTTCTAGGCTTGCATTGTGCAATTCGGGGAGGAAGTTCCTTACTGGCCCCAGAAACTGCGTAATGCAGTTTGCTAGTTTACATGTCACTGCTGACTGAAATTGCGCATTGCACAGTTTTAGTCCTTAGTAGGCCAGGATAGATTGTGCATTGCACAATTCTAGTAGTCATTCAACCTCCTGATAACCCGGACTATGCCTTGCACAGTTTTGGCAATCAATCTCCTAACCTCTCAGTGAAAATCGTAAAATCTTCACAGAAATCCACACAGGTATGTTGCATATCACTCCTCCAATTTGTGTTGGTTTTGCATAGGTACAATGGCTTCGAGGAGAGCAAAATCGAAGACACTGTTCAAAGCAAAATTGGGGATACAGTCGATCAAGTGTCTATCAACTTGCTTATCTATGAGGACATCAAGTTGTTCATAGACAAGGCTATCAAGATGAAATAGTAGCATTGTAACAGCGAGCAACACCATCAACAGTAGTAGGAGGTAGCACACCTACATGCAACAAATGCAAGAGGAGGGTTGTTGACAACACAGAGGCGGAACAAAGTTGCAAGCTCAAGCAGATCCACCTATGATGAAAGTATCTTTGGAGATTGAGGCTATGAGGTGACGATGTGACAAGAGGATCACATGAAGGTGGAGAGAGAAACAGAGAAGGAGTTGTAGGTGCTAAAGTAGCAACTCAAGAAGAACAAGAGTTTTACAGACGAGAGAAGGAGTTGTAGCAGGAACAAGCACAGTGGGAGGCACAACATGCACAGACTCATGAAGCTGCACCCATACATGTTATGGACACATCTAGTAGCTGGAATGGAGCAAACAGGGTGAGCAGTGTTGTCGATCTCATGCAAGGGGATTCAGGAGCATGGATGTCATTACGCACATGCATGTGATCCCACCCATTTTTAACACTCACCGCGGCAAAGACAAGAAGCAAGTCTGGCTGGAGCTCAACATGTATTTTGACAAGTTGATGCACATGGTCACCAACACACACTTAGAGATCAGCACAGACCTGATGCATTAGTATGTTGTTGGTCCATATTCACTCAAGACAGTTATGTGCATATTATCAGACAAGTTGGACAGAGGAGCCCTAGTAGTGTACATGGATGCAATGGAGGCAAGAGCTTGATTTCAGCAGGATGCCACTATTGAGCACACATACACCATCATGGACGACCAAGATTGGCATCAGTTCGCCACCATCGATCATCGCAAGGATGTTGAAAAGTTGGTCTCACCACAACTGTTTGAGTGTTAGTGGTGTCTTGCATTATTTTATCAAGCCTATTTTGTCTCACATGGGTACATGTGCAGATTATATGTAACGTCTTGTCAAGTGGAAGTTCAAGTGTCGATAGTTGAATGCAATAGTCATAGAGTAGTTGAAGAGTCATGGGGGCAGGTGAACAGTCACAAAGGGGAATGTCAAGGGTCACCCCACCCTTTGCTATATATATTCCCTCATAACTCATTGTATATCCTTTTGGTTAGCCAAGCTTCCGATAGGAGTATCTCAGAGAAAGCTGGGAGAGTATTATAACAAGCCTTGGCTTCTCCATAGTGCAGAAAGTGGTAGTGACTGTAACATTCCGCTATCAGGATTAGTGGTTGGTCATGGTTGTAATGTATGATTGGAACTTTCACTTCTTAATATAACAGAGCCATCACATTTTATGCATATGTTGTTATTGTATTTCAACTATCTTGTTTAGTCTAATGATATATGTATCTGTTTACTTACACATGTGTGTATATACTCTTTCTGTATATGTATGTATGCATCTTACTAAAATGGTTTGTTGGTTTAACCATCACTTTGGATTGTTCACTTACTTTCTTTCTAGTTTGTGATGCACCTTTTCTCGTGTGTTACCTTCTTATCCGCATGCTTTCATAGGTTTCCAAGTGGTGCACTCACCTCACTCTCTGTTTGTTAGAAATGCTCATACACCTTCCTTGGTCTACTGCTCATGTCACACCCTTTCTACCAACAATGACATCTTACTTGCCTCTGCGTGCAACCATAGTCAAGGCGATATTGTACAACCCACTGCTGGGACTCCTACACCAAATGATCTCAGTTCTAGTTGGGACTTCTTACTGGGGAGATCCCCTGACATGTTGGTGGGTCCAGCGCCATCAACATATTAATAAGAGCTAAGTTTCTCTTATATTTAATGAGTAATTATACTTGTTATTATGTGGATTTAATGGTTGTTCTCTCATTTCTATCTAGACTCTTATTATGGTTATAAGCATGGTTATATGGTAGATCTAAGCATGGATCTTATCACATTTTATTTAATGAATGTATGGTTAATGAATACATGTCCTTATTGGTCTTATGACAACTATTGTGAGAGGACATTGGTCCTTCTTGTTAAAACTCAGATAAGTTTCAAATCCCTATGTTCATATATGTATTCATGACCTATAGGTTACATATTTACCATGTGTTTGATGGAATTCTTGTCCTAGTTAGGAGGGGTCAGGTTAAGTCCTTATTCAATTTTTTAGTTTAGAAGCTTTGTTTCAATGTTATTTATCATTTCTAGAAGTTTCACTAATTTCTGGGTAGAGGCATGAGCCCTAGCCCTGAAAATGTGGCCCATAATTCAGGGTTGTTGGCACATAACTAACTAGAAAAAACTATAGTAGTTGGGAACTAGGCTTATGGGAGATACTAGAGGCTTACAGTCACTTGGAGGCCTTGTCAAGGGAGCAACTGACGCTCTAGCTCAGTGAAAAAGAGGGTTCTATTAGGGGTTGGAAACTTGGAGGGGTTGGTAGCTCTTGGAGGTATTGTAACACCTGAGGGAAGTCAATAAGGTCTTAAGTTTTCGACTTCACTTCCTTAAGTTCACATAGGAGTTTGAGTCTTATTATAGTGACCCTCAAATCATGTTTACCCCAGGAAAACCAGTGAAAGTGGGTAAATGTGGGAGGAGGCAATTACAGGTGGTATCAGAGTAGTTTGTGCTCTCTTTGGGTAAAATCTGATGTTGTCAAGGTTATGGTTGCCATGCATGGGGTCATGTTATATAGTTGGGATGGTCATGCATGATGTTTTATATTGATGTGATTGTGATTATATATGTATCATGCTCATGTGGACTGATTTTGCAAATGAGATAAGCCTCCCCTGAACGCCATGAGGTATGGTTTAATTTTGGTATCTATTTGGTTTTCTGACATGGCCTACTTGTATGAAGAAGAGAATCATAGATGACGAGAAAAATGGTATACTACAGTTCCCGTGACTCTCCCTACAAATTAGTTGGGCAACAAGAAGATGAATATTCTCCTAGTATAGAAGATACATTGAGGATTTTGAGGGCATAGATTAGAAGTTCCAAAGCAAAAAATGACAGGTTAGTTGATGCTCAGGAAAAGCTTGCAATAGTTCACGAAAGGCAAGAAAAATTCAATGCATTGATTCTACAGAGATTATCATATTTGCAGAAATAGGGACAATTGAGGATCAGTAAAGAGTAGGAGGAGAAAAGTAATGGAGCCTATGATAGTAGGTCTAATTTAGGATATAGGTTGGATATAGGGGATACATTTAGATGTGGTGTATCACTAGATACAAATGACATGAGGACTACTATCTATGGGCATCATTCTAGTTCATAGTCTAGGAGACATTATCACCATCATCACTGGCATCACCTTTATAAGAGCAGTAAGTTCTTTCTTGAGGAGTTCAAGAAATTCAAACCTCCTACATTCAATGGAGAGTTGAAGAAGTCAGAAGATGCAAAGGCATGATTGCTTGGGATGAAGATATCATTCAAATTTCATAACTATTCATAGAACATGAAAACCAAAATAGCCACCTTCAGTCTTAAAGGGAAAGTAGATATCTAGTGGGAAGATGTGAAGAATATCAATGAAATTTTAGAAGAAAATTTGATTTGGGATGAGTTCGAGAGACTCTTCAAGAAGAAGTACCTATCTCATAGATATTATGATGATAGAGCTATGGAATTATATGAGCTACAGATGGGTTCTATGATAGGTGATGAGTATACTAGCAAGTTCCTAGAGCTGTTGAGGTATGTGCCTTACCTCAAGGATGAGAAGGCTAAGATTCAGAGATTCATCAGTGGGTTTCTAGTATCATATAGAGACTGGATTAACTTATATGATCCTAGATCATTGGAAGAAAGCATCTAGAAGTTGAAGCATTTTTATGAGCAGTCAAAGACCAAAGTTGAGCCTAAGCGTGATTTGAAGGAAAATGAAAAAGTTAAAGGGAACTAGCTACCAAAGTAGGGAACACCTCAATATGTAGGTGAGAAAGAAAATATTTCTCCTTAAAAGAAGTTCCATGCAGTGGAGAAGGGATATGGATCACAACCTAGAGAGAAGCAGAACAAAGATGATGGTAGGGGACCATTGCAATGTTGGATATGTGGCAAAGATCATCACAAGAAGGATTGTCTATTGTACCAGGGTGTCAGACCTCATATCTATAGCTTTCAATAGACATAAAGAGTTGGGGATGTCTGCCATAGCATTCCTTGGATTTATGCAGTTGTGGACAAGAAAAAAGAAGATCACCAGGCATCCAGTATTAATATGGAAGGTAAGATCTGTGGTCAAGTTGTTTCTATTTTGATTGATATTGGATCTAATTATAGTTATGTTAATCTTGACCTCATGGATAAGTATGGCTTGAGAAAATAAGTGCATGTAGAGTGTTCATTGGTGCAGTTGGATACAAATACTAAGAAGAAGGTTCATCACTTGATAAGAACTTGTGCATTTGAGCCTAATGATATGCCTACAATAGAACATATGAATGTACTACCATTGGGATCATTAGTATCCTTTTGGGTATGGATTGATTGCATCTTCATAGAACCAAGGTAGATTGTTATGATGGCTATTGAGTGCCTAGATGATAATCGAGAAAAAAGAATCCTACTGGGAAAGAAGAATCCTACATCGCTTAGAATGGTCACAACTATTGAGGCTAATTGAATTTGTAGAAAAGGGTGTCCGATTTTTGCAATTCATATCTCCAAAGACACAGGTAAGGATGTTGAGGGTATGGAAATATTCAATAGGTACCCTGTATTGCAACAATTTCAAGATGTGTTTCCAACAAATATTCCAAATTTTCCTCCAAACAGGGAAGTGGACTTTTCTATTGAGTTTTTATCAGGAGTAGCACCAGCATCAAAGGCACCTTACACGATGAGCACACCAGAGTTAGTAGAGTTGAAGTTGCAACTTAAGGAAATTCTTGATAAGAGTTATATTAGGCCAAGTGTATCACCTTGTGGTGCACCATTTTGGTTATTAAAGAAGAAGTATGGTACTCTTATATTGTGAACTAATTACAGCCAGGTGAACAAGGTGACGATCAAGAATAGATACCTATTTTCAAGGATTGATGACTTGTTTGATCAGTTGGATGGAGCAACAATGTTCTTGAAGATTGATCTGAGATCAGGATACCATCACTTATGCATCAAAGAAGAAGACATCTACAAGACTGTTTTCGAGACCAACTATGGGCATTATGAGTTTTTTTGGTTCCTTTTGGTTTGACTATTGCCCTAGCTACTTTTATGTGCTTGATGAATGGTGTATTGTGTCCTTATCTGGACAAGTTTTTTATTATGTTCATCGATGATATATTGATATATTATAAGAGTGAGGAATATCATGTCAAACATTTAGCAAAAATGTTGTGATTTCTAAGAGAGCATTAGTTGTATGCCAGTCTTAGCAACTACAGTTTCTTTGAGATAGAGGTACATTACTTGGGACATGTTGCTTCTAAGAAAGGCATAGCAATGGATCCAAAAAAGATAAGGGCTATTATGGAGTGGGAAACTCCTAAGGATGTGGATGAGTTAAGGTCATTTATGGGGTAGCAGGTTATTAGAAGAGGTTGATGAGGAAATTCTCATGGATTTCATATCCTATCATGTCATTGCAAAGAAAAGGTAAGAAATTTGAATGGATAGAGGAATGTGTAGACAATTTTGAGTAGTTAAAGGAATTGTTGAAAAAATCTCCAGTTCTTAAGATTGCAGATCTAGATAAAGAGTTTTTGGTTTGTAAAGACGATTACAAAAGAGGACTTAGTGGAGGCTTGATGCAAAAGGGATAGGTGGTGTGCTATGAGTCCAAGAAACTGAATGAGAACAATTTATGCCTTGAATATGTGGAGGAATTATCTTCTTGGTAGGACGTTTGTATTGATGAGTGATCATAGTGGTTTGAGATATATGTTTGACCAACCGAATATGATTTTCAGGTAGGCTAGGTGGTTGGCCATGATTAGTGAGTTTGGCTTCAAGATTAGATACATTAAGGGTAAGGAGAACATGGTTTCAAATTCTCTCAATATGAGAGTGCACACTAACCGCGTTGCAGTGGTGAGCTCCTATGAGACAGATTTATAGGAACATATCTTACAGGTAGGAAAACAGGATGATAGGTACAAGGATCTTAGGCATAGGTCACATCATGGTACAGGTGATCAGGATGTCGACTATCATCTCATGGAAGATGGTTTGGTGAGATTCAGGGACAAGATTTATGTGCCGGATGAAAGTGGGATCAAGAAGCTTATCTTGAGGGAGTTTCATGTCAAGTCATATTCAGGTCAGCAAGGATATCATAAGACGTTGATAACAGTGAAGAAGTTCTACTATTAGCTAAATATGAAGAAGGAAGTTGTAGAGTTTGTGGCTAGATGTTTGGACTGTAAGATAGTGAAAGCTAAGTGTAAGCATCCATGTGGGTTGCTTTAGCCTATTCCGATTCTAGAATGGAAATGGGAGGTCATTTCCATGGATTTCATTATAGGTCTTTCGAGGAAATTGAAGAAACATGATTTCATCTTGGTCATAGTCATTAGGTTGAGAAAGGTAGCTCACTTCATTCTAGTGAAGACTACCTATTTAACTAGTGAGGTGGCACAGGTCTTCATCAGGGAGATAGTGAGGTTTCATGGTGTTTTGAAGAAGATTCTGTTGCACAGGGATGCTGTGTTCACTTCCAAGTTGTGGAAGGAGTTGTTTGTAGGTTTGGGGACAAATTTGGCCTTTTGTACAACTTATCATCTGCAGAAAGATAGACAGATAGAGAGGTTCAACAGGATTCTAGAGGATATGTTGAGGATGTATGTCATGCACCAACAAAGGAGATGGGAGGAGTACCTTCCACTGGTTGAGTTTTCTTACAAAAATGGTTATTAGGAGTCACTGAGGATGAGTCCATTTGAGAAGTTCTATGGGTAAAGTTGTAATACTCCCATCAGTTGGAGTGATCTAGTAAATAGAGTACTTATTGGACCGGATATGTTGGAAGAAATGGAACATGAAATGCAAGTTATAAAGAATAATCTAAAGGTAACACATGACCAACAAAAGAGTTATGAAAACTAGCATAAGGAATTTAAGGAGTTTCAGGATGGGGATCATGTGTACTTGTAGATCAAGCCCAATAAGATCTCCTTGAGGGTTAGATCATGTGCTAAGTTGGCACCAAGGTATTGCAGGCCTTTCGAGATCCATGAGAGGATTGAACCAGTGGCCTACAAACTTACACTAACTCCGACAATGAAATTCCATGATGTTTTCCATGTTTCATTGCTTAAGAAATATGTAAAGGATGTTGATCATATTATTGATTGGTCTATATTGCAAGTGGAACCAGAAGGAGAATTCCAGCCAGAACTTCAGTGAATATTGCAATGGAAACAACTCATGCTCTGAAATAGAGAAATAAAGCAGGTTAAAGTGCATTGGAAGCACGTCGGACCTAATGAAGCTACATGTGAGATGGTTGATCATATGTGGGCTATCTATCTTTCATTGCTTATTAGTGGAGGCAAAAGATTTTTTGGTATTCGTACTTGTTTATGTATGGTTGTTATTGTAAATACCACAATGCCTTGTGTTATAAAGCACCAATAACCAGTATGGTTGTCAAGTTTTCATGTTTATCATGATGGTTTTTCTTTTGAGAAGGTTGTGCATTGTAAATACTGCAATGAACTAGGTCATAATTCTCCATGGGCAATATGTTTTGGTTTTCAGTGGTTTTGTTGGTTGTAGGTTTCATAGAATACTAAGGATGGTGTTTCCCTAAGGAGGATGGGTCTATAACAGCCCCAGGTTAAAATTTCATATAATAAAGTTAATAAAGGAGAAATAAGACCAAGGTCATGGGACACTTATTCCAATATGAATGTCAAGTGAAGTATCCTAGTGGGCATAACTTGTTGTGTATTATGGCTAAGGGAAATTGGAAAAGGCAATGACAAAGGATTTAAAAAGGAAAAAAGGCATTATTGGCATTTTATTTAAGAAAATAAGGGAAAATAGGAGAAAAGGAAGCTGAAATGTCATAGTTTACATGTGAGGAGGAAATTAAAGGAAAATTAAGCGAAAATGAAGATATTACAGGCATCAATAATACAAATACATCAAAGCATGAATTTGAAGCTGTTTGTCAATCCAATTTTGGAATTAGTCTTAGAGAGAAGAAGAGCACCAAGAGAAGGAAAAAAGCAAGTAAAGAAAGGACAAGGAAAAAAGGAAGGGCAAGGAAATCAAGGATTAATCAAGGAAAGGTTGGAGCAAGTAGCTGCAGTAGGAATACTTGCAAGTAACAAGTTGTGTGTATGATTTCCTAGTTGGTTTTGACACGCATGGATTATGAATGTGTGTATTTGGTTTCTTTGTTGTCATTGGAATTGGTTTTGCCGAGTTTTGACAGTGGTTTTAGCCTTGCCTTGCCAATTCTAGATAGCAATAGTGTGATGGGATTCTTTCTTGGTTGACCTTTAGATCACTGAAAGGTTTTGGATCCGGGTGAGGTGGCCTCAGGAAAATTACCAAGGGCCTAGGAATCCCTTGAACAATAATGGTGGGATACATAGTAAAGCCTAAGGGTGGAGATAGGAAAATTCCTCAAGGTATTAGTGAAGATATTTTGGGGCATCCAAGCTCAATTTAGTTTTGTGATCTCGAGACCACTTTAGGTGAGATCACGGTATAGTGAGAGTGGAGATGTTTAACCTCTGGATTATTTTGGTTTTTTATGGATTGGTTTATCCCATGAGATCCCACATTCATGCTTGGAATATGGCATGGGGGTGATTGGTTGAAAGAAAGATTTGGTTTGATCTAATCTATGGTCGGGTGGAATGTGGAAGTCCCTAACTTGATTGCTTTTTCAATATGGTTAATAAGAGCTAAGTTTCTCTTGTATTTGATGATTAATTATACTTATTATTATGCGGCTTTAATTATTTTCCTATCATTGTTATCTATCTGATTATATGTTGGTTATAAGCATGGTTATATGATAGATCTAAGTATGGCTCTTATCACATTGTATTTAATGAATGTTTAGTTAATCAATGCATGACCTAATTGGTGTTATGATAGCTATTGTGAGAGGGCATTGGTCCTTCATTTTAAACCTCAGATAAGTTCCAGATCCCTATGTTCAAATATGCATTTATGACCTATAGGTTGCATGTTTACCATGTGTTTTACGGAATGCATGTCTTGGTCAGGACGGGTCATGTCAAGTCCTTGTTTAATTTTTTGGTTTAGAAGATTTGTTTCCATGTTATTTATCATTTCTGTAATTTTCACTCAGTTCTGGGCAGAGGCCTAGGTCCTAGCCCTGAAAACGTGGCCTAGACTTTAGGGTCATTGACACAAAACTAACTGGAAAAGTACACAATCACTGGGAAGTAGGCTTATGGGAGCGACTGGAGGCTTACAGTTCCTTAGAGGACTTGTCAAGGGAGCGAATTAGGCTCTAGGTCAGTGAGAAAGAGAGTTCTATTATGGGTTGGACACATGGAGGGGTTGGGTAGCTCTTAAAAGTCTTGTAACACTTGAGGGAATTCAATAATTTCTTAAGTTGTCGACTCCATTTCCTTAAGGTCATATAGGAGGTTGAGTCTTATCATAATGACCCTCAACTCATGTTTACCTTGGGAAAACCAATGAAAGTGGGTAAATGTGGGTGGAGGTGGTTACACTTACCCTCCATATCCATTTTCCTCACCTCTCCAGACTTTCTCTCCCTGCAATTTTAATAATCCCTAAATTTCTCTTCACATTACTTCAAATTGCAATCATGTTTCCATAATCCCAAATCACCCTCATCATAACTCAACCTGTATCTGCATGATTTTCCATATCTGGTGATTTTCCTCACTTTTTCACATCCCTTTGTCTCCACACGTTTTCCATAAGCCCCAAACTTTTGTCTACACTATCCGAAATTTTATCCACATTTCTACAATCACCAAATTCCCCCCTACTTCACTCAAATTGGACTAGAATGGCTTACCATATTTATGCCATTTTTATATATTTTTACCTCCACAATGTCATTTTATACATAGTTATTTTTTTAGTCTTTTATCATTTTTCATAAATGTGTTATAATATTCCATAGTATTCCCTGGACTTCCCCTTCTTCCTTGGCACACATCCAAATGGCATGGTACTCAACATTTTCACATGTGGAAAAGAAGGGAACCTAACTCTGGTGACACTTAGAAGGCAATGGTTAGACATGGATTATTGAGTAGTGATTTAGCACAATGACTAAGTGATGAGATGATGACCAAAAGACATATTATGCATAAGCTATGCAAGTTTCCATGGATCTACTTTATAAAAAAAACCCTAATATTGAAGGTCGTTTCCTTATAAGAATTTTATTAGTGAAAATTGTAGTGCATGTTGGATAAATAAGGTGGATTTGCAAACCAAGGACTAAGATTCATGTGGAAAATAGATTAATTATCGATGTGCCCCTATCATCCATATGCCATAACTTGAGTTCTTGATGTCCAAATAGAGTAAACAAGAGCTCGTTGGAAAGATAGATACATGAGAAATAATTGTAAAATTGTTTCATGGTTTGAATGATATCTATCATTACCTAAAAATTAAAATACAATCATGACTATTTATTGATTGGCAATAAATTAGTTTGAAACAATATTATTAAATAGAATTTATCCATGTCTAAGTTAGGCCCTAGTTGTGGGGGTCAGTATCAAAGTTCATATATGTCAAAGGGACAATAACTCATTCCATAAATAGGAGAAACCCATTAAATATAAAGTAGTTTCAAGAGGATGAAGAGTATTATAAAAGAATACATGGAATGCATTCAAGTGTAACACTTATGATTGATTAGCTCTTTGTATTCATTCAAACATTGTCTATGATATTTTTGGTCCAAATGAGAAAAACCATTTTTTGTAGAAAGAAAGTGCAGTATTATATTAGTGTATATAATTGTCATTGTGGTCATGTTGAGGCTATTTTAGCTATTTTGTTTCAACATTGTTAAACTTGTTACATGAGGGGTCTTATTATTAATTTCTCTCACAAAAAAACAATTCAAGTGTCATTGCTTTTTATGAATACATCATTAATGTATCAATGGATTCTTCAACACATGATTCTTTACAAACTCTTTTGACATTAACGCAATAGTCCTTTAAAGTAATTTTATGACTCGTCCATTTTATTTTCCTTTCATTTTGTAAAGTCATTGATGATTATAGGTTCATATTATTTTAATGGGAAGGAAAAATATATATTAAGAGCAAACCTTGTAGATAAAATATTTTTCAGTTATATTTATTCCACTTTTTCAATGACCAAGATGATGTGCTTAACATATAAATCTATTGAATGATATATTTATTAAGATTTGTATAGGTCCTATGTTTAGTACTCACCCATTTCCTCTATCTAAGGTTATATGAAGAATCCTTTTATATATCAAGAGAAGAGTACAACCTCTATAAAAATGAGGGTCTATTTCATTCCCCACGAGATTTTCTCTCAATGCTAATTCTTTTCTTTTCAAGAAAAAGTTATCATTGATACTTTATATATTTGATACTAGATCACTCAATTACATAGAAGGAAACATTTTCTTACAAAGTATTATTTTATTTTTGAAATTAGAAAAATAACATAAATGTAAATCCATCTTAATGTAGTGAAAAAAATAGAGAAGTTAAATATTTTGAAATGTAAATTTAATTTTAAATGCTTATTATAATAGCACTTTTCATCACTCCTCCTATAAATATCATCGAATGAATGTTTATGTAAATTGATGTAAAATGTAAATAATGACTTGAATGAGGAGAGGACATAGATTTAGATTTTCTGGAGGAGGAGTTTCTTTGGAAACTAAGAAAACCAAGCCAATGCATTAACTTACCACCTATCACGCTGCTAAATTTATAAGCTTATTGGTGCAAGCATTGAAGAGAGTATGGGATTCTTGGTTGAGAAGGATGAGCTCATGTAGTCCCTGTCATGGAGAGGTTTGTCGAGGAGACAAAACAAAAAATTAAAGAAGAGATACAGATAAGACAAACATGATGCATGGAGGAAATGAGAGAAAATGGAAAGCAATGTGGATAACAATCACAAGAAAGGAACAAGGGAAGGTAATTGTTGATAACACATGAAAAAACTCACAAAAGAGAATGAAAAAGTAGCAAGTGGAGCCATTGGTCAGTGCTATGGATTCCTATGGTGTTTAATAGGTGGAGATCCGTGTTCTCAAGATTCCCATGAAGCTTGTCAGGTGGCGAAATAGTATTCTTTGAATTCTTGTGGGTGACAGGTGGAGGCACTATCAGCTATGGAATCTTGGAGTGTGGAGGTGGAGACATTTTTGCGGTCTGGATTCCTATAGTGTTTGGCTAGTGGAGATAGCGTGTGGACATAGTGTGCTTTGGATCCTAGTGTGATCTAATTGATTTTTTATCAATGTGAATTACCATGAGTAATTAACTCCTCAGAATCCAAATTCATATCTGTGGTGGATAGATAAAATAAATATTTACATTGTAGTTGGCTTATGACTGGATGGAGAGTTGAAGCCTCTCCCTCAATTGCAAATTATTTAAGTGAATAGATAAGTCTTTTTACTTGTAAACATCTATGGTGTACTATTAATGATGAATGCTATTGTTGTGCTATGGAAATGTATGTATTGGCATTGTTAATGAAGGAATATGATGTTCTTATTTTTCTATAATGAGATGTTTATGTTAATGTTCTCATGGTTATGAGGGATTTCATATCCCTATGGTGATTGACACCTTTACCTAAATCGTAGAGCTATTTGCATGAGCATGTATGGTTGCATGATGTACTCTGTTAACTGTTACAGTGTGTAAATTCTATATTTTTGGTATGCCATGGGTATTGTAGACCTCTTACTATTTGATATTGTTGATTGTCACTACACTATATAATACATCAATGGATTTGAGAGAGTGGACTAGAACCCATTATATGGTTTAATATGTCGGTGTTTTATTGAAATTATTAAGTATTTCCGGCCATGGCTTAGGCTCATTATTAGCATGAATATTTCTGGAAGGTGTACCAAACATCCCCACTTTAGGTCTTGGTGGCGAATAGCCCTAACAACCCAAAAAACTACGTAGTCTTTAACTTACAACTTTAGATATGCAAAAATTGGTTATAGAAAAACTTGTAAAAACTTGAACACACAAACTAAAAATGCAAAAATAAAACTACACAATGTTACCCAATGGAAATGATTTGATTTTATTATAATAATAAAGAACTAGGCTGTTGGAGAAAGAAAAATGAAACCTTGGGCTCATAAATCCTCCTCTGTGGGAGGGTTCTTTGTACTCCCTTCTCTTGCTGCAGACTGGTTTGTCTCTCTATCATTGCACTGGATAAAAGGAAGAGTGGATGAGTGAACTCAAAGTGGGAGCTCAAATGTCATAAGACAATAATGACAATGATGAAATGGACATGTGTAGAGAGTGAGGAAAAACCTCTTTATTTATAACAAAATTCTCAGATAGATCTAGATCTAGAGAAATAATAAATAATTATTAGAGTAAATCAAGATCTAGCTATTAGGAATATTTTATTATATTTAAGAGAGGAAGAAATTCGTGAAATGGTCGAAAAAAATTAATTTAGTCAACTAAATAAAAAATAACGATTTATTGAATTAATCAAGATATTTTTTTTAAAGTATTAAAAAATTAAAAAAAAAAATGATTTATTAATTACTTTAAGGAGATATAATCAAAGTGAGTTAGATATAATTATTAAATAATCATTTAATTAATTATCTCATGGGAGAGAATTTAAATAATTAAGGAATAATAAATGAATAATAATTTATTTAATTATTCCTCGCGGATACATTCAAAATAGGCTAGAAATAATTAGTAAAAGTGTATTCTAACTTATGGGCAAAATGATCTTTTTCACGACATTTTTTCAAGCTAATTTTAATCAAAATTCGTTAGATATTTTTAAAAAATTGAGTTTGAATTGTTTTAATATGCATAATTCGAGTGCCCCAAGGGTTTTTTAGGGTGTTGAATCCATATATGCATTCAAAAATGTATTTTAAACAACAAAAAATCTTGAAATTGTATTTCCATATTTTGGTGAATTCTGGTGAAAAAGGTTATTTCATCTACGCCATTAGTAAATAATGATTTAACAATTATTTCAAGAGAGAGGAGTTAAATGATTAAGGAATAATAAATAAATAAAGATTTGTTTTATTATTCCTATGGATGAGAGAAATTCTTTTTAACCATTTTCATTAGATGGGTCAATATGAAAATAACGTGAAATTAATTAAATGAATTTTCAGGTTATTTTCAAGTGGGTAAATAGAAATAATTTAGGATAAGTGGTTTTCTAAATTATTTCCTAAGGTGAAGCTGGGTTTTGTGTGTAAAACCCATACTATATGATGTATTTCAATCATCCTAGTAGAAAATGGCTAGATGATCACTTTTTAGGTGATAAAACTCATTCAATCCCTTTTAGTAGGCCTAAGGTTAGTCTCCTTTACTTGATGGGAATATTTCCATTAATTGATGTTATCTTTCACATCGCACTATGGAGGAAAGATAAAAGTGGGGGATTGTGGTAGATGGAGATATCTCTATCCCAGGGAATGGAGAAACAAAATGACATATAACTGAAAAGTCACACTTGACTCCAAATTTCTTATAATGTGAAAACATTGTTTTGCATGAAGGATTGGGATCTGGTGCAACCCATCAACTAGGGTGAGATGGAAAATTCCACGTGGTCTAGATAAGGCTACCTGGATGCCCTGTGGAATTCAAGAGAATGTGGACATGTGACATGACAGAGTTGTTGACATGGCACACTAACCATGTGACACGTGGAAAGTTGAAAACCCGCTTTGGATAGCCAAAGGGTAGTAATTTGGATGACATGTGGCATAGTGAGGGGATGACACATGGTAGGCTTATGTCACTCTAATGTCAATGTGACTTGAGCAAGACATTGATTGTAGGTTGATGTTATTAAGTGATGTGGACATCATGTTGAGGCCAAGGTGGTACCACGTATGACATGCACATGAGTGTGGTGGGGTCCATAGTCGCATAAATGAAAAATAACGAATGCCCCCTCATTATTTACTGAGTAGGTGGGGCAGCACTATTTATATAGGTCATCGATGTAAAGAGGTGGCCATGTAGAGAAGAAAGGGGAGGGGAAACTACATGTGATTTAGTCATAAAAGTGACAAATTGTGCCCCTCCCAATTGTCGTTATTATAGGAGAGGCAAGGGAGCACAATTAATGTAGGTCAATCATCTATTCAATCCAGTCACATGAGGGCTTAAATTTGTGAAGGGCTTAACCATTTTCTAGGCAATTTCCACATGGCACTGCAAAATGGGTTAGATTATGAAGGGGCATATCTCTCAATCCAAAAATTAGATTGAGATTAAATATATATCATCAGAAAATTCTCAACAAGATGAGTGCAATAGTGTTGTCCAAAGTTATTTCATAAAATTTGGTGTAGAAGGAAATTTTATAACCTCATTTCCATAATGGAACCATGGACGTCAAGTTAGTTAAAATTTACACCTCCCATTCAGCTTAGATTAATCCAAGGAAGGGGAAGAGATCATTATACTTATATCATTAAAACAAATTGTACCTTTAGAATCTATCATTCTCAATATTAATAAATAAAATTTTAACTCAAATTTCATCCAACCTTTCTTCCTTGGTAATTTTGTTTTGAAATTTTTAATTATACACCCAAGATCTTTATTTTTAAATTTATTTTACCTAATATCACTTTAAAAACTAACACCTAATTTTTAATTTTGGTGTTTTTCAATTCTTTCGTAATCAATTTTTTTAGTATAAACCTTGATGATGTGCTCCATATTCACCAGCCACCCAAAACTATCGTCATTAAAAATATGAGTACATAATTATTTTGAATTACTGTCTTATGAGGCTTAGCTGAATAAATTTAGTTTTTTTCCTTGTTTTAAAAATTACAAATTCAAAATCTTGAAAATAGGCAAGTTTTTACATTTTATACTTTTTCTAATAATTATTATTGGAATATTGATATCTAAACATGATGAAATTGTAAGTTTCTATTGCTGAAATTGTATTGTTAAAAAGTTGGCATCTCAAAAAAAACTATGGGTGGGAGAGAAAGACGAAGGTTTTTTTGTGGAATTCCCCAAGAATGGTATGAAAAAGAATGGAGGAAGGAATTGATGGAAGCTCCAAAGATCTTTTCCCTTGCACATGGTTGGTTTCGCTTTAAGTTTGAGACAGCAAAGGCAACTACTAGGTTATTATCAAAACCATGTAGTGTCGATTCCTCTTTGGTGATTATGAGGAAGTGGTCTCTGTTGTTCGATGCTAAGTGAGAAGAGATGGCAAATTCACCCTTATGGGTCAGGTTTTCAGTGTTGTTAAATGTGAAGTCAAATGAAGTCGATGCAACAACGGTCATCAACACCACCTACGCCGAAAGCTACTGCCGACACCAACTACCACCCTTGACTCTTTGGCTTCACTGTGCAGTCGTTAATTTCACATGAGAAGAAATGTATAACTCTTCTTGCATCTATAAATTTGTAATCTTGTCTCTCCTGGAGAAATCCAAGCAAGGCCAACGTTTGTGTAATAGAAATGTGATTTTTGTTCTCCATCAGTTTAATGTCTTCTTCCTTCTAAGTATTGTGTTATGTGTTCTATTGTCTCTGTATTTTTCTTCTTTCTGGTCTCCTCTGAATCCCATCAACTGGTATCAGAGCCAATATTGTCTCTCCCTATGGCATGGTCATGAACCTTACAGTCAATTAAATTAAATAAGGCAATGTCTTGGTTGTCTTAGAAGAAGAGAAGACTGCCATGGAGGCCTTCTGCAATAGTACTTCCAACTTAGAGGAAGCGACTCTTAAAGTGGAGGATATTGTGGAGGTTGGGTTGTACTTGGCAAGTGATGAGGCTAAATATGTTAGCAACTAGTGGATTCTCTTTTGTTTACCATTCTTGGAAGCTCTACGGTTGATAGCTCATAACGCCAATTACTCAGATCGAAGAATTAGGTTGCGTGAACTTTATAAAGACATTAGCGTGTTACGGGTCAGAATTTGAGATGAATTTCCAACATCAAATGTCGCCTGACTGTTGAGATTTTCTATTTTATAAAAATAGGCAAAAATCTTAGTGTGTGACAACAATAGGAATTTGTTGCTAGATTAGCTCCAGGTTGTTGGGAGAGAGTTAATGCATCCTATATTTGATGTGAGACAATTTATGACGCAGTTAGATTCTCTTAGCTATAAAACAGGTATCCATATGGATTGTTTGGTGTGAGAGTTTGTGAGGAAAATATTATTTTGTAATCTCTTGTTTGATAATAAAGAATTGTCGATGCCTATGTTTGGTGGATGTAGCCCAGATTGGTTGGGTGAACCACATTAATCTGTTGTGTCTCCTGTGCATGATTTTATTTGCTATGTATATTTGTTTGTTTGTTGCTCACCTTTGCCTCTAACAAATGGTATCAGAGCATGTTGGAGGCGTGGCGCAGCGGAGGAGTGGCATAATCTGGAAATGGTAGATGCCAATCTACCTGTGCGCTGAGGATTAAAACTACGTGGAATCATTGCTGCGTCGTGTATTAAAACCTGTTGGTGCGTGCATGGAGGTATTATAATGCTGCGTGGAGGATTTCATTATATGTGACTACTGCTGGTGCGTTGCTAGTACACTGGCGGAGGTGTTAAGTGACAGCGTTGAATGGCGGAGGTGTCACCTGCGTAAAGATACTTCATAATAGCAAACGCCACTGTGGGAGGATACCTACTGTTATCTTTGCCTGTCTCCATCCTGAACATAGTGAGACCTCGTGCAGCAGCGTTGAGAGTCATTCTCATTTTATTCGATACGGTGATGGTGGCTGTGGTTACATCGGGAGCAGTGGTAGCTGTAGCAATAGTGTATGTGGCTCGCAAAGGAAACACTAGCACGAACTGGTTTGCAATCTGCCAACGGTTCAATACATTCTGTGACCAAGCCATCGATGCTCTCAGTGCCTCCTTCGCCGGAGTGGTCTTCCTAATTCTTTTGGTTCTGTTATCTGCTTTAACTCTCTCAAGGCGCTGGACAGAGATTCATTCTTCCAAAATCTGATAAAACGTGGCTTATTTGCTAGGAAATCAGCTAAAACATACTTTATAGCCGATAAACTACGTGCTTGTGTGGTATTTTATGCAGCAAGGATCAGGAATGTAGACAAGCCTGTTATGAAAGGCCTTTCTCAACAATTTTTTGTTTTGAAAAGCAAAGGAAGTGTAATATAAGGCATAGGCAGTTTTTTATTATTATTAATTGTTGGTATTTAAAAGTTGGATTTTGGAGATTATTGTGTTTTTTGGTTGATACAAGATAGCGAAAACTCAGAGTGCCCAGTTTGAAATTGAGAAGTTTAATGGCAAAAATAATTTTGAGATCTGGAAGGTGAAGATGTACGATTTGCTTGTCCAACATGGTGTGGCAAAGGCGTTGTTGGGAAAATCCAAATAGCCTTACAACATCACAGATAATGA
>APFE031349275.1:0-11549 GCA_000404065.3 Pinus taeda
AACATATTTAACATGAAAGTCAAGGAGTCCATGAAACAAATAACATGAGATACTTGTTGAGAAAAATGAGCTTGATTGTATTAATTCAAAAGAAAAGAACCTTACAACCTTTGCCTTGACGCTGTACAAGCTCCTTCCAGGGTCCAACAAGAAGTCTCCTCTACTTTGACGAGCTTCACTCACTCCCTAATGGGGCCAAAAAGGTATGTGATCTCTCCTCTTAAGCTCAAATAGGAAGTCTTGATTTCACTAGCATTTACCCTCAAAAGTTCAGCTTCTAACCTCTCTGGCACACTGACCCAATGCCTCAATTTATAGTGCAATGGAGATCAGTTACCAGCTCCTTCAAAGGGATAGAGTCCTCCTTCAAAGGATAGCTCCTCTCAATAAGGGATTAGTTCCTCCTTGTATGGGATGCATGAACCACTTGGAGCGAACAATCCACGTAACAAATCCTTCTAGAAAACTCTAGAATCAACCCAAGATGATTTTTTTAAGATAAAAATTGTGCCTTTTGACTTTCACAGGGGTACGCACCCTCCCCTTTACATACAGAGCGTATAAGTACGCAGATACTCTGAACAAAAGGTGTGGGCCCATAGGCAAAAGTGAGAGAAAGTGCGGAACCAGAGTTACATTGCTTTTTTGATGTATTTCTCTCATTTCCAAAGCTTGTTTTGAAGAGCTGAGGTCTGAGACTTGCTTAGGAGGCTGGTATAGGTGGTGATAGGCCCATACCGACTGCAAATAATCAAGGTGACGATATTTTTGTGTAACAATTGATCTTCTAAGACATCATTAATGGACTGATGTGCATGTGTAGCTCCCCCTGAGCCATCAGACTAGTTAATCTGCTGGTTTGGCACCATAGTAGGTTGCAATTTCAACTTTCAAGTAGTTTCAACTTTGCAAGTTGGTAATGATAGATGTGTGGTTTTTCATTTTGAATAAAAGTTAATTGCAATGTTGGTTTTTATGCAAAGGATCGCTAGAATGTTAGATGATCAATTCTTCTTTAGAGATTAAATTTGTGTTGCAATAGATCAGTTAAAAGTTTTATTAATAAGATAGTGTTAGTTTGCTTTAAAGTTTCATTTTAGCAAATGTGAAGAGCATTTTTTATTTCATTAGAAAAGAGCAGGAAGATTTTAATGTGCTAAAATCCATTTTCTTTGAAGAATAAGATATGAATAAATTACATCCTTAAAAGTAAATCTCAATAACTCAATCATGGACATTAACAATCTGATTTAATAAAAGGACTTCTAGCATATATAGTGCACTTGCACTTCACAAGCTTACCAACTCCAGTCCATAATTCAGGTAACAATTTAAGACAATTAAATTGACAAACATATTGGAGTCGTTGTTGGGGAAGTGTAAATAGAAGTCTTAGTCTTTTTCATTTTGATAAATTAAAAAAAAAATAAAAACAAACAAACAAACAACAAAAATAAAAACATGATATGCATAGGGAAAGAGACTCTAGGGGTAGATTTGTAGGTAAAGGAAAGATTTTAATCACAACATCACTCACCCCACTATGACCTCGTAGTGCCACACCACCCACACAAACTCGAATTCCTTCCATAGTAGGCAAACACAAACTCCCTGAGGTATTAAGATATGAAATCCAACCTAGAGATTCACCAACTTCATCAACAAAAGCCATAATAGAAGACAAAGATCCCATATCCCCAACAACAAGAGTAATTTTCCTATCTTCAACTGGATAAAAACTTCTAGCTCAAGAGTTGGAAGCTCCTACTAAAGAAGAGGAAGAAGAAGCCTATTTTAACAAACCATTGATAGAAGAACCAGAGGAACTAGAGGAAGTTTAAAACCGAATCTTGGAACCAGAACCCTATATTAGTTCTAAAGAATCTACAATGGATGGAGAAGGGGAAGGAGAAGTACTTAATTCGAATGGTGAACAACCTAGGATTGGAGGAGGAAGAGGAGGAAGAGGAGGAAATAGAGGAGGTGGAAGAGGTGGAGGAAGAGGAAGAGGAGAAAATATAAATCCTCTACCCTTTGGATTTCCTATCCTCGATGAAGATACAACTATGACAATGAAAAATATCTTACCCTCTATCCTTCCAAACTTTCATGGACTAAGGAGAGAAAATCCTGAAACATTTCTCTTTGAATTTGAAATCTTGTATAGATCATATGATTATCTGCATGATGCTCAAAACTTGAAATTATTCCCTGTAACCCTTAAAGATGCAGCATTAAAATGGTTTATGAGTTTAGGAATAAACTCCATAAGAACATGGGAACAAATGAAAACTACATTCTTAGATAAATATAAGGACTATTGGCTGCCCCATAATTTTAAGGATGAAGTCTTTAAAATGGTACAGAAAGAAGATGAAAATCTTGAAGACTTCGTTGAAAGATTTGCTTATAATGTTAAAACGGAAAAATTAATAATCTAGATGAGGAAACTTTGAAAGCTCTCTTATTGAAATCCATTAGAAATGAGTGGATTGATCTTCTCAATCTAATGGGTAAGGGAGACATTTCTCAGTTGTCACTAGGAGAAATTTGTGAGTTATGCATACACATTTCAAGAGGCAAAGCAAGAACTGGGAAAAATCCAAGAGATCTCTTTTATCAAGGATTAATAAATATGCTGATCAGGTGCTCAGAATTATGCTCAAAAATCAAAGTGTCAGAATCTTATCAAACTTAGCTTTAGATTGAAGAGCTCGTCATTTTGAATCCAACAGTGTGAACGCCACTCAAATCCGAGTTCGTATATAGAAGATAGATCAAGTCAAAGTTGAAGTTTGACTTGTTTATGTGGCAGGATTGGATAACATGGCAAGGGTCCCAACGAATGAGTAAGTGCCAAGTGGTAGGTTTCCACTGAGTTCTGCATATCGCATATCTGGAAAAAAAGGAGGCACAGGTTAAGAATCAGCCCCCACAAATCACATTGAAACCCCATTGTTATTATTTGGTACCACTGACAAAGTGTCGATTGTGATAGAGTGTCAGACTCGGGAATTTTATATGACATGATTTAATATCTTGGAGGATATGCAATACCGTTGATATTATCATAGTGTGCCTCCGTGTTGAACTTCACTGATTGTGATGAGCAAGAGGTTTCAGACACGGGAATTTTATATGTTGCAGTTAATTATCCCATTTGGTTCACAACACTGCATCGCAGCGTTTTATTGTGATAAGAGCCCACAACACTTGTCAATTGCGATTGCGATAAGGCCGACAAAATATAACCCACCGAACATAAAATTCCTCGCTCTATTAATAGATTTTGGAGCAGAAATGGGGTTTTTGGTTGGTTTTAGAGCATTTTGTGGAACAAATAGTGGAAGAACTGGGAGAAGTCATAACTTCTTCAGTTCTTATCCAAATTGGATACAAAAAGAGGCTAGATGGCCATTTTTTAGTATTCTGAACTCATTGAGACAGGTTTTAGAGGCATTTGAGAATTTTAAGCACACTTTTGTTGTAATTTGAGCATAATAGAGAGGCCCAAGCCATTGGAAGTTGGACCAAGGAGATGTAGCCTAGGAGGGGGAAACTCCTTTATCATGTGCTTGTTGTGTGATGTATTTTGATGTTCTTTGCTATTATTTTTCTGATGTTTAACATATATTTTTATGTTAAATTTTTTATAACATTTACATAAGAAACTCTCATGGGAATCATCTAATTAAGCAACAGTATTGAATCCTTAAGCACTTGATAAGAAAATGATAAGCATATTCGGTTTTATTTTGAATGGGGAATTAGCACGGAATTACTAATCTGCTCCATTTCAGATCATCTGTAGTTGGGACAGTAAGTGGAGAAGAATTAGAAAATTTGCTTGATAATTTTAAAACAAATATTTTTGGGAGTCTTAGTGAACAAATTAACACCCTTAAAATACAAAACAAGCAAAAAGTTGAAATTTTTGCATTGTCCATTTTTTGCCCTAAGTGCAGAAAGAAACATACCTTGAGAGAATGTCCTATGGATTTAAAGAGTGTAGAAACTTGTGTTATATGTGCAGAAAATCATGATATAAAATAATGTCCCTCAATACCATGTCTTAAATATGTATATCAAGAAGAAGGAGTACCAAACCAAGTAGATCCTCTTTGTTTTATTGCTAAAATACCTTGGCAGAATCCACAGCCAAATACAATTCAAGTTTTTAACACTCAACCATTTTCACAATCATCACAAGTAATTGATTGCCCCACTGCCTTGGCAATCTTGGCCACAACCTTGGTCACATGGAAAAATCCTTATGGAAAATACCCTCAATATCCTCAATTTCCACAATTTCAACAATCATATCCTACTTTTCCTCCACAATATTATCATCGACCTGCTCAACAAACTCAACCTCACAATTTGAATCCACAACTTTCATTTCCATTTCCTCAAAGACCAAACCAATTGCCTACCCAACCACTTCCAAATCCCAACAACAATAAAAACTCACAACTTGTTTATAATATAGAAGGACAAAATTTTCAAACTTACATGATAACTCCACTAGATCTAAACAATGTTCAACTTAGATCTGGTAGAATATTAGAGAAAAATTTCCCATCAGTTGTTATTTAGGAAAGTGAAAAAGAAAAGATCTCTGAAGAAGATAAGTCTCTTAATGAAAAAGAAAAAACTCAAAAACAAGTTAGTCAAACACATTCAAATAACTCAACTCCTATTATGGAACAACCTTCAATATCTATTTCAAACCCATCTTTTCCTGAGAGATTAAAAATTGATGAAGGGGTAGAAAAACATATTTTATTGGATGATTATGACATGTTAGATGAACTAAAGAATGTTTGCATAAAAATTCCTTTACTACAAGCCACTAAGGAAATACCAATTTTCGCAAAGACAATTAGGGAATTGAGCATAAAAAGACCAGGAAGAAAAAGAAAATAAGTCAAAAGAATCCAACTAGTTGGAAAAATTGTAGATATCATGATGGGTAAGAAAACAATTCAGAAATATCTTGATTCAAGAAGTCCCATTGTGAAAACACACATCAATGGTGTAGAGATCCCAAATACATTGATTGATCTAGGAGCAGCTATAAACATCATGAGTAAACAAACTATGAATCAATTAAAACATTCTAATCTTCAATATACACCTACATTGTTACAATTGGCAGATAGATCTGTAATAGTGACCATATTGAGGAATGATGAGCCTCATGATTACTTGATTTTGACACTCTCCTTTACTTATTTTTCCTTTCCTTGACCATCATCATCAACTCAATAGGCATCAAACTACAAGGTTTTTGACATGGTAAGGTATTTAATCATCTTATCTTTCATATTTCATAATGTTCCTTATTATTGAGTTAATATTTGTATTGGCTACTGAATTTGCATGATTCTGCAGCTAATCTTTGTTTCTATAGCCAATTCCATGGTTTACCAGGATCGAAGGTGCCAGCCAAGAGGAGAAAGATATGGACAAGTGGAGATTTATCCCCTTAATGATTTCGTCCTATTCATCTGAACCAGATCATAAAATGATTGTTCGATTGCGTGATAAAAGGATAAAATCAATGTGGTCATTGAATAGGCGAGTGAGAGTCCAAAAATCCTATGCTTCACGATTTGCTTTGTCAAATAGAAAATTGTGAAAAATGATATCTTGGTAGTTGTTATAAGCTTAGTTTAGAATTTTGTTAGCTAAGGTAGGCATAAAGCCTCAAACAATTATTGACACGGGCTTTTCTAAATACCGTGCAGCAAACATGAACAGAAGGTTGATTTTATGTATGCAACAGTGATATTTTGAAACTCGGTTTTTACTTTGTTATGCATAGCTGACACTTCCATTCAAGTTTTATGACCGCCTGTTTGTGGAGGGCCCCTACAAATAGTGAAGGTTTTGCATTCACATATCTTTTTCATTTGTTACAGTTATTCATACAATTTAGAATAGGATTGCAATCTTGATTTCATTCAAAGAGCGATAAGCAATATTTCATTAATCATTCCTTTTTCAAGTTAATGTATAATGATGTTAATGATAATGTAATTGCTTTTCATATATTTCTTTATGATTGTCGAGTGTTTCATTTCAGAGTTAATAGATTTCTTTAGAGTTTCATTCTATAGTATTTCATTTTAAAGTATGTGTGATTTCTTTATGGTTTTCATTTCAAAGCATTCAATTTCAGAGTATGAGTGATTTTGTTATAATTTAATTTTAGAACCTTTTCAATAATGAGTGATTGATAATGATAGATGTGTGGTTTTTCATTTTGAATAGAAGTTAATTTCAATTTTGCTTTTTATTCAAAGGATTGCTAGAATGCTAGATGATCAATTCTGCTTTAGAGATTAAATTTGTGTTGCAATAGATCAATTAAAAGTTTTCTTAATAAGATAGTGTGAGTTTTATTTAAAGTTTCATTTTAGCAAATGTGAAGAGCAAATTTTATTTCATTAGAAAAGATCAGGAAGATTTAATGTGTTAAAATCCATTTTCTTTGAAGAGTAAGATAGGAATAAATTGCATCCTTAGAAGTAAATCTCAATAACTCAATCATGCACATTAACAATATGATTTAATAAAAGGGCTTCTAGCATATATAGTGCACTTGCACTTCACAAGCTTACCAACTCCGGTCGATAATTCATGTAACAATTTAAGACAATTAAATTGACAAACACTACCCAAAGGTGATGGAGGAATACCAACACCTAAAAGGGATTTAGTTTCTATTGTGTTATTTTATTTCCTATAGTCTATCCAATTGAATGAAATATTAGTTCTAATAGAGAATTGAGAAACAATTGGTTCTTACTTTTGAGTTCCTTTCCCTTTTAAATGTACGGTAAATTGAGTTATTGGTTAAGAAATATTGTTACTTTGTGCTCTGGTTAAAAACCCAAGATGTTGCAATTGAGGAATAATATTTAGAATAGATTCCCTAATAATACCAAAATATAGTAATTATTGTTGTAAATATTGGATTGGATCATATGATTCTTCCTATAAAATTTTCCTGTGTAGATATGAAGCTTGAGAGTCTTCAGAAAGAACAAGGTACTGATAAATTGGGTTTAGTATAGTTTGAATAGAATGAGAAGCTTCACTAGACAATGTTTCTAAAGGTTTTTGTGGAGGCGATTTTGATCCAGATGAATGAATTGTCTTATTTATATTTAAATATTTACCTACCATTCATTATTAGATGTCCTCATTCTAGCATGAAATTATTGATATGAAGGGAAATACCTCCATCATCTAGGCTATGACTGCTCAATGAAAGGTCCCAATTGGACCTACTCTCATTTGGTATTATAGTTCATGATTGATACATGGGACCAGTTATCCAGAAGAAGTAAGAATGAACAAAAACTCTCCAAATGGGGAAAAATCTAATTCAACATACTACTTAAAGGATATTAAAATTCAATATATATAATTTATACTTGCTACATATCCTGCCCAAGGTCACAAGAAAAATTTGGCAGTGGATATAAGAGAAAAAATAGGTTATTAAGAAAATAGAAAAAGTTCATAAAAATCAATAATATTTTAAGCATATATATATAATATTTAACCAACAGAGAATTATTTAGAAACTAGACGTACATTATCATATCTAACCCATGAACAATTAGTGAATCTAATTAGATGAGGAGGAGGATTTTCACATAATGCTAAATAAATGAGAAATCATACAACTAAAAAAATGTTTCCACATAACTAGTTACCTACATAGGTATATATTCATTAAAAGTATCTTGATATTATGAAATTATACTCAAACTGATAACAATATGTAGTTTTCGATACAAAACTTCTAACCATTCATACTAATGAAAAAATCATTTATATAACAATTACAACTAAAAATGAGGTCTGTTTCTTGTTTTTCTTCAACTAACATTTGAAAATAAGAAGATGACTCTACCCATGGGGACTTCACGGGGGGGGAAATACCATACCATGTGTGCTCATATTCAGAGATATATATTGAGGGGAAAATGGCATAATATATTGAGCATATATTAGGGTTTAAAGGGGTTTTATATTGGCATATATAAAAAATGGAGCTCAAAGTTAATAAAAAAATATAAATGGGTATAAAAAATGTTAATGAAAAAATGGATACCTGCAATATTTAGTGAAAGTAGGGGTCTTTTAAATTGGGAAGGCGCACTAAAGGTGATTAGCCTTCCTCCTCTCAAAAGAAATCTAAGTCATCCTATAAACCACCTCCAGCTAAGAAAGAAAATGGAGCCCTAGATCTTGAGAGCCTCCAAAAGTTCCTTAATAATTTATCAAACTAAATTATTGACCTTAAAATGAACACAAAATAAGGGAAATCTAATAGAGGAAACTTTAGACCTTCCAAGAAGAATTTTCCACCTAAGCATACTCCTACCATTGAAGGATTAAATGCTAAAGGATTAGAGAATATTATTCAAGCCTTGATATTAGGGATTAACTTATCTTCTAGTGAGAAAACAAATGAACCAGATGAGAGTGAGGAAGGAGCAGATGTGGGTGATGATGATGCTCAATCCCCTCCTATCATGGTCCACTTTGTTCATCTAACCCATGATCTGTTTGAAGAAGACTATGAAAATGTTTTCATGAATTAGTATCCTTACAACACCCACAGAAAGACTATTGTTGATGATTCCAATCCTTCTACCTCTCTTAGAAGCAAAAATGTGAAAAAACAAGTAGAAATTTCCAAAAACCTTGTTGTCCCAGATTTGGAATATGATATTATTAAATATATCAAAAGACTAAAATCCAACGTTTCAATTTCTGAGTTGCTGAAATTTCCAATAATATAGTAGAAAACTCACCAAAGTTTTGGCTGAAATTTTTGGTAAATTAAAGAAGGTCGCTCAAAATAATGAAATGACATTTTTTGAAAAAAAATGGGATAGGTCCAGTTTCTATTAAAAATTATCCTCAAATATTTCCCCCACATAGAAAAGAAGGCTAATGTTCCTTCATTATTACTTACTTTTAAAATTTATAATAGGAATGTACATAATTGTATGGTTGACTCTGGAGCTTATTCCAGTGTTATGCCTCTTTCTATCTGTGAGAAATTGAATGTTGACATTAAGCCATCTGAGGTCAAAATTATCCAACTCGATTATACAAATGTTAAGGTTGTGGGAGAATTAAATGGTGTGCTTATTAGACTCTCTTCTACTTATAGGATTCATCAGATAATTAACATTGTTGTAGTTGATATACCTGAGGCTTAAGGTTTATTTCCAAGCAGGGATTAGTCGCAATGTTGGAAAAATTATTTTGCTATTGATTAGTCACATTTAGCAAAAGGTTAACAAAATAAAATAAGGATGAAGAGATAATGGTATATGCATCATATTATTATTGAACTCAATGATCCTAATGAGCCAATCTTAATAAATGATTCTTCTATGGATAGTTTTGATATGTTTTTTGGTAATTATACTGTTGAGGTTTCCCTTTTTTTAAATTAAAACAACAATCTAAACTTGTGTCTTGTACTAAGCTTATCACACCAGATAAAAAATTGATTGATGCTAAAATTGTTAAAAATAATGATGATAAAGTGTGGTCCTTGTATTTTCATGGATCTAAATCAAAGGAAGGTGTTGGTGTTGGTGTTGGTTTTTTGTTACTTGATCCAAAAATGTTCATTGCATGCAGATTAGAGTTTAATTGTACTAATAACATTGCAAATTATGAAGCTCTCATCCAAGGGCTTAAAAAAACTATTGATATTAATATTAAAACACTAGTTGTCTCCAAAAAAACATGGAGGCGGGTCTTTATTATGTCGCATTCTCTAAAACATGTTTGCAATGATTGAAGGCTTGTGGTTGAAGCTTGAGAACTTCTATAATTGATTGTCGTCAATCACCAAAGTGCAGGAATTCTAAGAAATTTCCTCTCATGATAATAGTAGATTCATTATTTCTTATATAGTTTTTATTTGAAAGTGTACAGTTGGAACAGTTTCTATATAAAGTGTGACATTCTCAAATAGAATCAAATTTGTGTTGAAAGAAATTTTTGAGAAATTTGAATTTTCATGGATTCTCCATTTGCAATATGGAATTATAGAATTGTTCCAAAGGGCATGTAAGGAATTATGTTTGTTCCATTTCTTCATCTTCAAATATGCAATCATTGATGATGCACTAATGAATGTGCATTTTTTAAGTTGCATTCATGTTATCGTTTCACAATTCTTGAAAATAGGATTGGACTCCTCACATGTGTCTCAGTTGCAAAGAATCTCCAACCTTCTCGATTTGTGTGTAGTATTTTATTTTTCACTCATTAATCCAAGGGAGAATTTTCCTTCAAAGTATACATAGTGTGGGAGCTCAAAAAGGTGGCAATTAAGTTCATACCCTTTTCTATGAGGCTTCCCCATATAATATGCTTCAAAAAGCACTTTGATATAACTTCCGTGGATGATAATATCCTTTGTAGTTTACATTGAAGTGTTATTTAGTAACCATCCTACATTGAAATTTGTTGACAAGACCCGTCAAAATACCATAATAAACTTTCTTCAAGTGATGGATTGCCTCATTGACACTCTTGAAGGTATTGATGAGCTCATGAAATCTCATGTCATTAGTTACCAAAGCATGACACTAACCAACAAGTATATAGTTGAGATGTGGGAGACCATGCATCCCCTCTTTTTTAAGGTCTATGCCAAGTTTCATGAGGACTTGGAACACACACACAAGAAAGTGAGTATCCCCAAATATTACAAGATCGAATCAGAAGTGCTCATTCAAAATCATTTCACTATTCTCGTTAATAGTATTTCTTGAATCCATGGAGCACTATAGTTCTTTGATTTGGAATTTTCAATTTGGACATAAACATGGCACAAATCTATTGTACCTTATGGCAGTGAAATTCTAAAACATTAAAATAAAGTTTCCAAATTGTCATATCAAAATTATAATTTTGGTTGACATATTGTATTTCATATCCATATTATTTAAATTTTATATGATAAACACTTATATTATATTTATATTTATCCTTAATTTGTTATTATAGTAATAATAAAAAAATATTATATTATTTCATAATTTTCTTTATTAAAAATACATATATAAAAAATTTATTAATAAATTTTGTTACATAAATATTTTTAAAAATCTATTTTAATCTTTAACTAACCATATACCACTTTCAAATATTTTGGAATTAAAAACATGGCATGCTAATATATGTCTTACAAAAACAAACTAATATATATTATTTTATAATTTTGTTATAAAAGTATTTTTAAAAAGTTAATTTAATCTTTAAGTAATACCATATAACCTTCAATTATTTTGTAGATTAAAAATATTGCACGTATATGTCTTAAAAAAACAAACTCATATACTATTATATAATTTTCCACCCTTTCAAAATCTTGTACAGGTTTGGAGAAAAATTGCATTATGTTTTACATATGCCAAGGTGTTCGATCTTGTTGTTCCTTCCTTTATTCAATTTTCGGATAATCTACTTCAATAACAAAATAGTAAAAAATTTAG